>OZ026617.1:75350360-75480360 GCA_964020975.1 Hermodice carunculata
TTTCAGGGACATTTGGTTGTGCATTTCTGTCGGTGTTTTGCTTGGCCAAACGATCTGATTGGTCACCTTACTTTATGTCAAAGTTCAAGCTCTGGGACTTAGAGGGGTCACGCACTACTCCACTTAAGAAATGAGGGTCGATTTTGTGTGTGTTATGGCATAATGACGCGCGTGATTGAAGCTGACATCGTAGGCGTGGCGCACGCCAGTGCGCCTCGCCCGATGCCAGCTTCAATCAGCCGCGTCATTATGCCATAACACACACAAAAGCGACCCTCATTGCTTATATTTACATTTCCCTCTTATTTTTTCTGCTCAGTTACACGAAATTTAGAAATGTTATGCATGAAATAAGAGAAACGTCCAGAAACTGATTTACCCTGCATGTTCAAGTGTTAAGTTCCGGAAACCCAGTTGGGCGTGGCTTATTGGAATGTGGGCGGGACACTTGTGTTACGATCCCATAACACACAAGGCTACTGTGTTATGGTCTCATAACACACCAGGCTCTCTCCTATACTTCCAATGTTAAAAGTTAGATTGAATGTAAATATATTCAAATGAAATAAAGCACGCGCTTGAAAAACAAAGGGGAAATGGATGTGAGACAGATAGACGTGCAGTCACTTGCACTGAAGTGCCATAATATTATTTTTACGGGCCAAGCGGCACCTCAAAGACTCATCTTACCACTGATATAGCCCGCCTTTTAAAAAAGACGGGGAAACATGTAAAAATTATTATTGTTCATAACCAATGTTAATCACTCAATCGTATTTTCGTTTCTACTTCCTCTTTCTTTTTTCTTCTGTTCTTTTCCTTTCTTATTTCCTTTGTCTCTCTTTCTGATTCTCTGTTACTCTCTTTCTTTTTTCCCTTTTTCTTTCTTTCTCTCTTCCTTTTTCTTTCGTTCTTTTTCCTTTCTCTCTTTCAATATTTCTTTCATCCATTCTGACTTTCCTCAGTTGTCTGTTTTGTCTCTTGGTGGATTAATTGATTGATCGATTGATTGATTGATTGATTGATTGATTCATTCATTCATTTATTCATCCATTCGTTACATAGATATGCTTTGTGCATCACATTTTGATAAAGGTAAATCTCACCGTGCTTTTAGTCTTCATGTGATGGACACTTTTCTGACACTGTCTGCAAGAATATGCAATTGCACTGAATGGTAGGATCTGTTGGCATATCTGAGAACAAATCCGGAAAAAAATTGCCTTTCCCCTTCTCAATAGGCCTTTTTTTTTGTTTTGTTGACATTTTTAAATTATCAGGGACAACTTTTCCTTCGCACAGAGAGACTCTCGAAAGAATTTTGAGAAGTGTCACAAATTACTCTCTGGTGAAGAAAACTTTTGCTGGAAATCCATAATTTTTCATGTCAATTTGAGTTTCTTTTAAATAATAAGCCACATCATCGTCAGTGAAATATAATGAGTAGTCTTGTTTGGTATTTTTTCGAGTGGTTTTTAAAAAGTCACAGCATAACACAAAGCTTAACCTGTATAAAACGTTGTAGTCCCCTCAGACCAGCTCCATCTATCTAACACGGCGAAATGTACTTGGCTTTTTCACGTTTGCGTTGTACATTGGGTTAAAGATGTACAATATTCTGGCAAACGCACCGAGCTGGATGGAATTGTCACCAGTTGCTTCCACATATCTGTTATTGATGGACTGACACCAATGGTGTGCCCATTTCCAAAAAAAGGATACGGATGTCAAAATCCTGGAAAAACTTCCTCTTTATGAATATCTACTACGTTGGCGAACTTAGGACAAGGTGATGTAATCTTTGTCAACTGTAATATTTACTTCAAAATACAAATGCATGAAAGGCACGATAACAGGAAAATAGCTTAAATCGCGTTTTCGTTTGTTTGTATTTTTAACAGCCAGATGGGATCATTTGCTTTGTGGTTTCCTTCTTGCAATTCATGTTAACACAAGAGAACAATTACTCTCTCTCACACCTGTTTTTGGATAATTGATCATTTGATTTTTTTTAACATCTTGGTAGACATACATGCTCTCTATCCTATGTCCAAATTCGGTATTTCTAGCCCCAATGCAATCTTAAAAATGGAATAAAATATTTTCAATGTTAACATGGTAGTCAATAGACCGTGTTATCTTTTTATTGTTTCAATACAATATTCCTTTGATTGTTTCAATAGAATATGTTTAAACCAACCTTGAAACTTGACTACAGACAATAGGTATCTGCACTAAAATGTTTGTCTGACGTGAGTATTTCTCCAAAACCAGTTATCTTATTTTACGCAATAAAATTGATTTTTGTTGTGCCAAAATGTATCCGGAATTTTCTAAGAAATGATAAGTTCATTTTTAAATCCGTATCAGAAATGAAGATTCCCTAAAACTTGAGCATTTTCATAAAAAACTACTATGGTCGGTTGTATAAGGGCACATTCCTGAGGGGATTAAGATTATAGGGGCACATTCCAGAGGGGATTATGACACTTATCCCAGCTGAAAATAGATAAGGGAAATTCCACAGGATCTAAAAATAGATCACCTGTGACAGCAACATACTGATTAGGGCGACAGGTGTTCCTTACATAATAAGATCAACATTATACTGACAAGGTCAACAGGTGATTAATATCCAGTGTAAACCGGAAAATTATATTACAAGGATTAGTCACCCCCACTTCCATAGATTAGGGGGAAACCCAATCTGATAGGGGTCAACGGGTTTAAGTAGACACAGGTGTTCATTACATAACAGGGATTATAGCATCATATGAATATATAAATAGAATAGGGGATTTTGATAATCTGATAAGGTCGTTCAAATATACCAACTTTCTCATGGGAACCATATCATTTATGCATTGCATAATGGGGATTATATTTATCACAATAAGGACATGTATGATAAGAGGATTAGGCAGCACCACTGTCCACACAGGTGCACTCCATGCTTATCAACATATTACGCAATACAAAATTTAATCACTTGCAGGTGTTCAGGATTAAGTGGATGCATTTTCGAAGATTCTACAAATTAAAATCAAGTTAGAACTTGTCAATTTTATAAGGTGACATCATTAAGATGATGCTTGGGGATATATATATATATATATATATATATATATATATATATATATATATATATAATGTTTCGTCGTGCTCCGTTTTGTGTTTGGATAGAATGTACATGTACTCACGATTATGAGGTTTATGGCGATCATGATAGAATGTACATGTACTCACCAATACGCACATCTTCCATGCTTCGCATTTGCAGTGCAATGTCATGTATACAGTACAATGCATGACACCCCTGAGACACATGGAACTTGAACTTTGACATAAGGTAAAGTGACCAATCTATCGTTTGGTCAAGCGAAAACACCGACAGAAATGCACGACCAAATGTCCCTGAAAGGATTCGCGCGGTATGCGCATTGAAAAAAGCTATTTAATCTCATTTTGCGCTGACAAACATAGGATTTCATTTCAACCCGGCGTGACGTTTACATAATACGAGGAGAAACCACCAAATCGTTTTGCTTGAAAGTTGTTGAAATGAAAATCCTGGGGATATTTGCGAGAGCGATGTTAGCTGGTTCGAACTCGAGTTTCATATCTTCGTGTTTACTAAAATACAATGAATGGGGATTAACGCTACATTGCGCGCATTCAGTTGCCCGCGGTCTGCTTCAAGTGTCTGTGGTCATAATCGACACTGCCCAGTTCATCGTCTTCATTCCAGTACAAGTACTGTGTTCGGAGTTGTCCCAGATCGGGGACTGTACATATGTAAGTCCGCCAGCATCAAAGGAGCACAGAAAGTTTTAAGTTTTGTGACCACCGCATGGCATGGTCTTGAACCAGCAACCTTCGGCACCAATCACCCATCCGAAAATGGGAAACACACACACCAACTGTACCAAATCCCCATTTTCAAGAAGAATGGTTCAATAGAGGCAGGTATGCGTGAATGGCATAATCAACACCAGTTTTAACAATTATGAACTACCATTTTACTTCAATAAGGTTACGTGTTGGAGCGAAATGCAAGGAAATGTACGATAGAGAAGTGAACAAGATAACAGAGAAGTGGAGTACAGCGGGGGAGGGGGGGGGGGCGAGTGAAGGCGTATGGCGCAGAGTGGAGCAGAGCAGAGTAGAGTAGTCAAGATTAGAGAAGAGTAAAGTACAGCGCAGCGCAGTAGAGCATGCCACTGGGCAAGGAATAGTCGAAAATTTACAGTATAGTTTGGAATCCCATCGTTACCAATATGAGTCTCCCTTTTCTTTTACACAAGATATGACTGGAGAATGTGTTCATTGATTCGGTAAAAATATCTATGGTTTGTACTCACATAAACCGGTTCTATCTGGCCTGTGCGGCGGCACCCAGAAGATGCTGGCTGTTATAGATCCGAGCAGGACAATGGGGAAAAGAATCATCTGCATGTGAAATACCGGCTTACGCTTTAGTGTCAACTCAAAAGTAAGGTCAAGAAAAGAAATAGGGCAGCATTCGTACTTCAGTAGATTTTTTCTGGCAGTATTGCCAACGATTTTCCATTCGCCATGATCCATGAGGTTGTCTGTGTGCATCCGTGGCTGGTTGGCTGAAAAATCAAGATCTAACTGCGCAACGTTGTTTGTCCATGATCCAAACTTGAAGGAGCATATTTGTGTGTCGAATGGAAAGGATTCCATATCAACTGGGCAGGTGCTGCGGTAGACGACAAAGGGGATCCAAGATACCTGTCCGAAATGCTCTACTACCACGTGTGTCTCTTGCATTTCCTTCAGCTTCTCGCGACCTCCAACACTACCACATAACGATGTCAATATATAGTGATTGCAATATCCAAGTTCATGCTTCAATATGTTGCAACTGTACATGCGATGAAAATACCAACAAAATATACACATAATGTAAATTGTTCATGTTCAAGGAAGGCCCTTTCTTGCTTTTGACACAGACAGGCATGATATTGATACAATAACGCTAGCCGATAATGATGATATTAGGTCACACTGACTAACTATATAAAAATACTGGAAGACATACTCCTTCTTGTATTTGATGTTGATAATAATATCATAATTCGGACTGTAAATATTATATATCTGCACAAAAACATCTATTTTCATCACCAACCCTACCATAAAAATATTTATAGGTGATCACACCAGGAGTACTCGAATCTTCACGCGACGTACCAGTCTGGTGACATTGACATGGGTGGAATATTGTAAACGTTGCATGCATTAACATTTCCTCAACGTTTAATTATACAGGCATTTGAGCATTGAGCGATCAAACACTTCACATGCAAATTGCCAAACTCACTTATTATAGAGCACGATATCTGGAGTCCATATGAGAGATGCTGGTAGCGTTGCCCTTTCTATGCCTGCAAATTCACTTGGGCTCCATTTCAAAAATTCATCTATCCAGTCCTACAAAAACATATTAGACAAGCAATGATTATGGTCAAATAATTATTCGATACAATCAGGCTGGCCTGATCATTAAAGGTGTAATAATATAGTCGTGTTCACGCCAGTCAGTTTACAATAGCATTTTAAAATAAATTTGCTGGCAGGTACTGTAAGTTCCAGAGCTAACGGAACGTTTCGTTGTATTTCTTAAGATGACGTCATGCATATATATTTCATTCAGTTCTGGGAGTTGAGAAGTTGTAGAGAAACATTTACAGCATTCCTCTTACTTAAGGCATATTCTTTGCAAGTATGGGTTAAAAGGACTTGTGTCCAGAATACCCTTCAAAATCCTATGTTTGGCGTACCAATAAAATCATGCATACGTTCCCGAAAATTAGAAAGACAAACCAGGTATGATATCAAACAGAACATCAGAATAAGTATATATATATATCAGATATACTTTATCATTTGATATAATAACAATATAATCGATTATAAAGCAATCAGAATGACTTTTACCCCCTGTTTGATCAATGTAGAAAATACATTAAAGTACTTTTTTGGATATCGTCACCGTTCCACATGCACACACCTGAAATATCTGCAGCAATGCTGTTATGGGATTGTGCCATGAAAAGCTACCCTTTGTTTGATGGAAATGTGTGTGAAATTTACCATAATATGTTTTGATTCCATCTGGTTGAGTTTGTAACGTTATAAAGGTAAATAGTACATGCTGAACGAATTTCAGAAATGACATGAAAGCACGGGCTTATAAAATTGTTTGGTTAAAGTAAAGGACTACGACGTATGTGCATTGATAAACTGCTTAACAATAGACCTGTTCATACCGAGTTGTACCGAACTATTCCGGACCATGATTAATTATGCATTCCATTGTTGGCCTGATTATTCAATCAGCAAGTAGCCGAGTCGGGCACACGCCGCCACATGTTTACAACGGATGCCACGGCTAACGCTAGTGATTACTGCAAGGATTGTGCTGAACAGTGCAAATGTTTTACCTAAAATGTCATCCGTGGTGAAACATGCATTTATAGTTTTCTGACTGTTTGATTTTTCGTTTAATCGAGCACATCCTGAGTTTTACTTTCTTATCCTTCCACGTGTAATCCGGCCAGCGTGGTGGAGCACAAAATGTAAACAAAGCAGGGTGCGCTTCCCGAAGTGGGCCGAATAAACCCGAGACCTATGAACTGGTATATTGAAATTATTAATTTGCAGTCTCGGAAAGTCCAGGAGCAAGCTGAAGTTAGACTTTGAATGTGCAAATTCATCGGCTTATTAAATTACTTAGTAAACTGAGCTGATGATTTTTGATATGTACCCATTCTCTGTGAACACATTGTCGTGTATATAAATACATTATATAAATGTGTGTGTGTGTGTGTTAATGTGTGTGTGTGTTAATGTGTGTGTGTGTGTGTGTGTTCACACAGAGGAAATTATCAATAGGTCAGCAGTATAAAAGAACATGCTGTATATTTTATTTTAAACATATTTATCAACTGGATCGCCCAATAGTACATCGAGATGTCATTAATCGTGGGTTCTCCAGAACATGGAGTGACACACAAAAAGTATGTTACAAAACACACAGGACAAAACATGAACAAAGTTACCCAATTAACAAACAAGCTGTACACATGTTTCAGATTTGTACCCCGCATACAGGAATCAAAATAAAGACGTCACCAATATGCAAAACAAAGAAAGTTAGTTCACTACGGATAGAATGCACACACATATATGTATACACTGTTCACAATAATACAGACCAGCGGTAAAAAAAAAAAGAAAAACGAGAGAGAGAGAGAAAAAAAAGAAATCTCAAAGGACACATAAGAAGTAAATCTGTGTAATTCAGCGACTAACTCAATTGACATGACTGCTTGTGCATAACAGAGCATAAATATGAAGCGTCCTGTGTCTACGATGTATCTGTAGAAAGCATCACAAATTTGCATGTTGAGGGGAATGGACAATTCGTCGCTACCAAAGAGAAGGATATGAGCTAGCCTGTCACTTGCTGTGTGTTAATCAGATTCGGGTGGACGCCGGGAGCAATAATGGGGATGACGGAGTTGAGAAGTTTAGTTCTGTGAGTTGAATACTTTGGACAAAAGAACAGAAAATGTTGCAAGTCTTCAGTGGGGTAGGAACAGGAACATGTAGGTTGTGGGATGATGTTGACTTTAAAGAGATCAAAGTTAAGTCTCCAGAATCCAAGACGAAGCTGGGTATGACAAATGTTGGCAAATCTGTGTCCTTGGGTAAAGTGAACAGGAACATAGTCCACTGCTAGTAGAGTTGCTTTCAGTTTTGATTTAAATATTTGGAGGGAAATTGAGTCTCTTATGTCAGAAGGAAGATTGTTCCACAGCTTAATAGTGTCGGGAAGGAAGGATTTGTCTAAGCGATTAGTTATATATATTCACGGCCCCACCCCACAAGAGAGAAATTTTGCATAAGGTATGTTCGCAAAACGTCCTGAAATACATGCAAATCTACAAACGTATGTCCATGGTGATTTCTTCAGAGGCAGTTGCTTCTCTGTGTAAAATAACTGAAATGGTGATGTAGTAGATGGACGTGAGTGACAAAGATTACATGTAGTTGTTCTGCACATGCCGTAAGGTTGCTGTTAACAGTAGTGAGCCAAGATGTCATATATACACAATCAGCAAATATTCTTGCCTCCGATCCATGTTTCGGGGGAACCATATGTATGGACAGTTCAGCCGGTTAGGACCCCAAACCATGAGCGTAAGTCCTTTTTCATTTTTGATTACTTGTATTGCGATAATGGTTTATTTGAGAGCAGCAAGGTACCATATTTTTTTTTAAATCTTTTTTTTTTTTTTGGGGGGGGGCACTGGGTCGGGTGGAAAAAGATATGTGCATTCCGTAGACAGGAAAAATACATTCACAGATATATGTTTCTATGTCAGCAAAATAAAAAAAGATAGATAGTTTTTGAACGTGATTTGTTCAATCAGTCACAAAAAGTGAACTTTGTATTGAAACGACTTATATCATTTCTATTGATGCTAATGCTGGTGGCATTCTTTTGAAAGTATGAACAAGAAAATTGCTATATATATTTACTATATATATCCCTATGGGACCCACCTCTTACTGATGCACAGTTAAACTAACGATTCAAATAAGTACATCAGTCAATGTGAACAATACATTTTGTGTTCCCCATGGGTCACAACCCCTTAGATTTCATCACTAGCAAAAATTAATGACCATGCTAATCAGATTAATTAGCACAAGTAAACCTCAGAGAATACAGCAGTGGTTCAATCTATACCTGAGTTGGATTTTGAAGTGCCCCATAGTAAGATTGATAGAATCATTAAAGAAGCGTAACCAACATGCTTCTCTTTGAAATCAGGTATGGTAAATGCACAAGCAAACCTCATATATTGTTTCGTGGATATGCATGCTTTGGTTGCGAATGAAATTAATTCTAATCTCTCTCTCTCTCTCTCTCTCTCTCTCTCTCTCTCTCTCTCTCTCTCTCTCTCTCTCTCTCTCTCTCTCTCTCTATATATATATATGTGTGTGTGTATATAAATATGTATAGCAGTCCGTCTTTTGAGAAACCACTCCTATGGTAGCTCTGATGGCTCACATGAAGCAGGGGATCTCTCAAAAGAGGAAGTACTGTATATACATGTATATATATATATATATATATATATATATATATATATATATATATATATATATATATATATATATATATATATATATATATATATATATATATATGTGTGTGTGTGTGTGTGTGTGTGTGTGTGTATAAATATGTATAGCAGTCCGTCTTTTGAGAAACCACTCCAATGGCAGCTCTGATGGCTCACATGAAGCAGGGGATCTCTCAAAAGAGGAAGTACTGTATATATACATATATATATATATATATATATATATATATATATATATATATATATATATATATATATATATATATATATATATATATATATATATATATATATATTTCATGTTCGGAACGAGCGGGACTCGAACCTGCAACCTTTGGCACCAGTCGCCTAGCTGAAATGGGAAATACATATATATATATATATATATATATATATATATATATATATATATATATATATATATATATATATATATATGTGTGTGTGTGTGTGTGTGTGTATAAATATGTATAGCAGTCCGTCTTTTGAGAAACCACTCCTATGGCAGCTCTGATGGCTCACCTGAAGCAGGGGATCTCTCAAAAGAGGAAGTACTGTATATATACATATATATATATATATATATATATATATATTTTATGTTCGGAACGAGCGGGACTCGAACCTGCTACCTTTGGCACCCGTCGCCTAGCTGAAATGGGAAATACATACATATATATATATATATATATATATATATATATGTATGTATATATATATATATATATATATATATATATATATATATATATATATGTGTGTGTGTGTATGTGTGTGTGTGTATAAATATGTATAGAAGTCCGTCTTTTGAGAAACCACTCCTATGGCAGCTCTGATGGCTCACATGAAGCAGGGGATCTCTCAAAAGAGGAAGTACTGTATAAATATATATATATAAATTGAGGCCCTAAGGAGGGTATTACTAGTATTACAGGCATGTGGTACGACTGTTATCGTTTGACGTTCCGCATCACATATCACATAGTACAGTACGACAGGTACGACCTCTTGCTGTTTTTATGTACTTTGAAGTAAATTGCCACTTCCTCTTTCAGGCCGCAGTCTGTTCGTATTATATGTATATATATATATATATATATATATATATATGAACTGCATGACCATAATATACTGACTGACTTAACACAATATTACATTATCAGGAGAATCATGAAGGGTGCAAACCCACATCAAAGTGTAAGACAGATCCGGACTATGAATAAAGAAGACAACGTTTTTGCTGATCCAGTAGCTTTACATCTTCTATAGTCTACCATTCATAACAGTGCTATTTGTAAACGATCTGAGGATTTTGTTTGTGCAGAAGATTCGTCCTACGGAGAAAGCTTTAACAATGTCATGAGCATTTTCCTAGACACAAGAATCTACTTCAATTATGAGCAGTACCATATGAGAGAACAGTTTTCAGTGCTTGACTGGAATGAAAATGTTGACATGGAACACAGATAAGTATGGGATCAACGACAAACTACAGCAGTAGGCAAAGCAAAAACCCCAATGTGAAAGGCAATTACAAGCCACTCACCCACAAGAACTGTGACAACATATAGAAACTATACCCGAAAAACATATGCAAAAACTGTATCCGGAACGTTTTATAACTCTTTATGCTTCCCGAAAAACAAGCACAGGGAAATAGTTGTCAGTAACATGAACCCTTTTACTCTATTACGCAGCTTCGTCTGTCATGAATCCTCTCTACAAATGTGAATTTAGGGCAATAGACAAACTGGACACATCTATTGGAAATATACAGTCATGTAATTAGTCCTATGATCTGTGTTCATGTAGCTGTACCTACCTGAAACGTGATTAGAATGTAGAATAGGTAAGTGGATTTGTTCAGTTTATATTTATAATTGAATTAAGTACTGTAGTCAGTTACATAAGTACTGATAAGATTCAAGACGGCAGGTGGTGTCTGATGACTCAGGCACCTGACCCCAGTATACCCTAGCGTATCCAGACTCCCGACACACGGTTTTCAATTTAGCAGACCACAGACTTCTACTTTTAGCTTAAGAAATGTTGCTCTAATTGATTTGTCAGGCTCTGTAGATGGATTCTTTGGGAATTATACAGCTGTGTTACCTCGGTATTGCTTTATAAGGGTGGTGTTTCACAGTCACTTATTCGCCAGGTTTATGATGTCCATCAGTCCATAAAGGTATTATACATGTACACACCTCCAATATCAGTGGTAGTGCGCCAATTGTTGGTCTTTTTGCCTTTTTGTAATATCAGCAGCAGTGTGCCTCTGAAAAAAGGTCACGGTTTCTCATTCTATTTCTAAGTCTTTTGCGTCCACTTGTGCACTTACTACATTTAGCTTATTATCTTCATACATAGAATTGATTAACATTTGTCACTTTGTACATGTATGTGCGTTACGCAGATTGGCAACATTGGTTAATTGGTTTTCATTGGTTTGGCTTGTTGTGTGAGTGGTTCTTGCTAATAAAAGTAGGCACAGGTACTTAATTTTGTAAGCATGTCATGTAAAGTGAGGCGTTTTTACACGGCCAAACCAAGTCCCAAGTGTTCGAGGACGCCCGTTTTGGTTGCCACCGCCACCTGACTGGGATGAAAGTAAACTAAGCCAAACGGCCACCCCCAACACACACACACACACACACACACACACACACACACGCACACACACACACACACACACACACACACACACACACACACATATATATATATCCAAAGTCTCGTCGACCATTAAAGAAAAGGAAGGTGTCAGAGTTCTGGATAAAAGCCAAAAATCTAAGGCAGTTTGCCTGCCTAAGCAGAGTACGATTGAATATAAGTTTTGGATGGTTAAATGATGATACGGGACTGGAATGCACAATGACATGAAACAAAGATGCGCAAGAGTCTTTTCTCAACAATAAACAAACAAAAGGTTGACCACTTGATCCGAAAACACAAAGGTCAAAACGCCTAACTTGATGTAAGTCTCAAAGAAAAGGTCAAAGCACAAGAAATTGTACTTCATTTGTGGTGGAGTTGTGGAACGCAGGTATTCCTTCCGGAGATGATCGTCTGACGCACATATGCCGTCATAAGATACACAAGGCTTCCGTTCAAACAGAACAATTAAAAATCCACAAAAAGGGAAAATAAATTCATATAGTGGATGGAAGGTGAAATAATAAACCCAAGAATTCTACTCTCTATGATGTTATTTAATAGTAAAACAACATATTATGTATCCAACACCGCCAGACTCAATCCGAAATTACCTTGTAATTTGCATTGGACTAAGGGTCTTTAACTATGGGTTCTGATCACGGCCTTCCTCAGATCTTCACAGTTCGCGTAGGGTGGTGCATGCAAGACACGTCGACATTCGAGATCTTTACATGCAGGTACCAATGGAGCATAATATCAAAACATAAAGAGCAGAACCAGAATATGGGACTTTCTTCAAAGCAAATCTGTGTCTGTTCCTACAAATGCAAGTTGTTGCCTTAAAATGCAAATTAAAATTGGAAAGCTACCTGATAGAAAACATGAAATTAGAGGAAAATTGTAGCAAAATAAGGCAGTTGGCATGAAAAAATGTGCATGTTAAAAGGAAATGTCGGACAGAAAGAAAGAGTTCTTGATTAAAAAAATGTCGAGTGTAATCAAACAAACAAGATTTGGTCATGTGGTGAGAAACTTTAGCTAATTGTAGTGATACACACTTTTTATTGCAATTTTTAATTGTTTAATGGATCATTGTTGACACAACAGTATGGGCGGATGACAAAATGATCACCATATAGTAGCATAGAATTATTATGTCTGTCGTAAGTGATGTACAGTGTGTATCTAATTGCATGCTGGTGACAGATTATGGCCTGTTTATGTATGCTTTGTCTATCACATATATGTACAAGTCTGCTATTGGTGCTACCAATTTGCAATTTTTTACAACTTCATTGATGCGGCTAAAACACTGTTCAGAGATTCCTGCTATAGTGGTATCTGAAAGATTACCTGTGGACACAATTGATGATGGACAAACGTAAAGTGGGAATTCATAATAATTATACATCTACACATAATAGTTTTGAAGATCGATTATCGACATTTCATTGTTTTACAATGTGAGTTCCCTTATAAGTATAAATCCAAATTTACAACTTTTGTTTGCCGTTCATTTAATGCACCTGTAGCACAAACCTACGAAATGAAGTTGGAATGACACCTCTAGCTATAATAATTCTCAAGATATTCAACATTTAAACTTTTTTAAGTGCCCAGAATCAACACATAGTAAAATTCTTCTTTTGTTGGTGGTTCATTGTATGCGTTTAGAGCACAAACCTTTGAATTGAAGTTGGAATGGCACCGCTATCTATAACATTTTTTCAAGTTATACAAGGTTTAAATTTCAAATAGCCCTAACTTGTATATTTTTTTCAAAACTGTCACCCCTCTTCATAAAAGAGTTTTAAACCATAATAGTCTACAAATAAAAAATAAATGTAAGACAAATTAGGTAGGAAATAAAGAAAAAAACGAATGAATGCCTGTGTTAGCATGCAGACACAATATGTCAGTGCGATTTATATACTTTAGTTATCAAAATACATTTAACACTCAGCAGACACAGTATATGCATGTTGCTTGAAAATACCTACCAATTGTTTCCATACCATTGTCTGGAGAACACCATTTGCTTCGTCGAAATCCAAGATCTGTATGAGCGCCAGGCGCATCTTGACTGGCACAGCCGTCGATGCATTCAGCACCGGACGAGTCAGGGTGCCCATTGATCTGTACCTCTGCTGCAGCATCCTTAACAGTCGCGCTTCGTCTGTCATATTGTATTCAAGTCCCCGAAGGCTGTCGAACGTAAAAATATGTGCACTATCATTATATATATATATATATATACTGCTGCACACCCTATTAAGACCTAACTTTTCGACCCTTCTCTAAAGTAGATGGTCTCACTATGACAGGATTTTTTTCTATATTTCCAATCAAATGAAATGCAAAACACATTATTTCACTTGCCAGAGTGGCCCTATATGATGCTTATCCAAATTACAAGATGCTGCTACCCATAAACAAAGTATAAATTTGCCGGTATTTATACGGAAAAATTCGTCATGCATGAATACAAATCGATGTAAGTTGGCTTTTGCTTGTCATAAATAGTGTTTATTGGTAATCTTTGCAATTCAGGGATGAACAGAAATACCGCGTAGTTTTCACAAGTAACTTTAATTTCTCTCTGTTTTTTTTTCTTGTTGTTCGGTGTGTGTGTTGGCATTTAATGCCTAATCACGCCTGCAATGCAGCCAATAAATGTGATGGAATTCTGGGAAATTATCGGTGTCAAAGCAGACGCTATCATCGTCGAATATAAGCAAGAAAATTACAGTTTGCTTCATGCTAAATACTAATGAGCAACCTCGAGTCTTCCAAGTTGTATTCTGTTGGCATCTCGGTAAATATAAGTTGCATGGTTGTTCAAAGTAACGAGCATATTTTTCATATAAAGTGTAACTGGTTGTTTTCGGCCAGCATAATAATAATAAGTATAGAGGTAACATGCACCGCGGACAGGGTACGAAGGCATTGGCGTCTGAACACCAAGCCGACAAAACTCCATTACGTCTTTACATTTACTGCTTAAATTATACACGTTGCCAAAGATCTCCTAGTTTAAATATTACCCTTAAATTATCTCACTGAAAGCGATGTATTTTCATTTACAACCGAATATATGGGTCCACAGCATGTGTTGCGCAATTTAGAATAAATTTCAATTTGTTATCACACATTACCATTGAAGGTCTGACTGTAATGATGATGAAGTGTAACCTGTGTCATCAATCAGACTCCCCCGATACACCACCTCCCACCAAACCAAATCACACGCAGGGTCTATTTATATACACTATAGCATTGGAGCCGTCCTGTCCGAGCTGTTTCTTGCCTTGCCAACAGAAGAAGCGCCTCAGTACGACAGGAGCATAAGCTGCCAGAAGGCCGTGTCTAATCTTGTAGCATTCACGGTGTTTCCATGCAGTTTGAGATTGGATAGAAATCGGGCGGGCCTTCTCAGAGTTTAATTAATAATGCCACAATGGTTGTCCGTTTCGTTTGTGCTAATTATTGTATATTCATATAAAAGTTATTTTTGAAAAACAAAACACTCCCACGGAAAAAACGCAAAGAAAAAGAAACAAACACCACACCCGTACACACACAGACACACTCACAAAAAAAAAAAAAAATCTTAGTGCTCAGTCGTATGAGGCATATGCAACAAATGAAGATATCTCGGCCCAAATCCTGATGACGTCAATGGTTAGTAATTTAGTAATGAAAGTTAAAGTTACCTAGGAAGCCGCTTTTTGGTACAAAGATGACAAATATCCGCTCTGCCGTTTAAAGGCAGAGTGCAGCATGTGCATTTTTTTTTTTTTTTTTTTTTTTTTTTTTTGCGAAATTTGGTTCTATAAACCAATAGACTCCACCATATGTGCACTTTAATTCCTCTAAAGTTCCTTGGTTCTACTTCGCGGCATAACAGAGGAATGAGTTTTAAATTTGCAGTATTTGCAATAGTGTGGTATTAAACCAAGGGAATCCACAGTAGCTGCAGTTTTACCTTGGTTTCACCAAGTTCGAAGTTCAAATGGATCACATCTCTAAGAGACACATTTAACTTATTTGGTTTCAGCAAAATGTGGGAAAATGTCGGTTCACGCACCAATTTTTTCCCTACTCCGATTTTTGTCAAAAGAATTAAAAGACGATTTATCCTTCAGTGGCAAGAAGCAATGAAAGGCAATTCAGCTCCAGACAAAAAACTACGTACTTATGCTAAATTTAAAGAAACATTTGAGTTAGAGAAATATTTATTAGTGATTCGAGATTATGCTTTAAGGAAAGATATTACACGTTTAAGAATAAGTGCACACAATTTGAAAATCGAAACTGGTAGACACAAAAGACCACACAAAATGCCTTTAGAGGAACGATTATGCGATACTTCTAATATACTAGAAGACGAATATCACTTTATAAGCGCTTGTAGAAAATATGAAAAGGAAAGAAGAAATATATATGGTGCACTAACCGATATTTTCCCAATATTTGATAATTTAGATGACTACGACAAATTTATATTCATAATTAGGCTAGACGATGTGGAAAAAATTACGATAGTTAACAAATATTTCTCCGAGACACTGAATAAGAGGGGAACATTGTGAATATGTATATTCCCCCTCTCTTTTCCCCTCTATTCTTTAGACTATGTACCCTGTGTAAACATCCACAAGTATGTACACTGATATGGCTCTCGAATATATCTATGGTAATTTATTGTTTTGTTGTGTTGCAACGGTATTTGTATTATTTTCTTTCTTCTGTCTTGTGTTTAATGTGATTTGTGGGTATATTGTGTGATATGAGTTTTTGGGGTTTTTTTGTGCTCTTGTAACTTGTGTTTTCTATTTATATGTGTTGTATTAACATAATATCATATTTGTAATTTGATGCAGTTCCACCATACAGATTGTCCGTGACTGCTGTCTGCATTCGTGCAACGGGGAGTTTTGCAGTCGCAATTAAAAATAAATTTCAATTTGTTATCACATATTACCATTGAGGGTTTGACTGTAATGATGATGCAGTATGCCCTGTGTCATCAATCAGACTCCCCCGATACACCACCTCCCACCTAACCAAATCACACGCAGGGTCGATATACACTGCAGCATTGGAGCCGTACTGTCCGAGCTATTTCTTGTCTTGCCAACAGACGAAGCGCCTCGGTACGACAGTAGCTTAAGCGGCCAGAAGATGTCTAGCCTTATAGCATGTACGTTTTTTTCATGCAGTTTAAGATTGAATAGAAATCCCGTGGGCCTTTTCAGAGTTTAATTTATAATGCCACAATGGTTGTCCATACGTGTTTGTGCTATTTCCTATATATTAATATACCAGCCATTTTTGAAAAAAAAAAAACAAAAAAACAAAAAAAAACAAAAAAAACAAAAACAAAACAAACAAAAAAAACACACAAAAAACAAACAAACAAACAAAAAAACAAAAAAAAAACCCCACAAAAAAAAAACAACCCAAAACACTCCCACGAAAAAACAACCCCAGAGGAAAAAAAACAACAAAAAACAAACACCACACACTTATACACACAGAGATATACTTACAAATAATAATAATAATAATAATAATAATAATAATAATAATAATAA
Organism: Hermodice carunculata; assembly: GCA_964020975.1. Taxonomy (NCBI): domain Eukaryota; kingdom Metazoa; phylum Annelida; class Polychaeta; order Eunicida; family Amphinomidae; genus Hermodice; species Hermodice carunculata. The sequence goes on from OZ026617.1 coordinate 75,367,801, forward strand.
TAATAATAATAATAATAATAATAATAATAATAATAATAATAATAATAATAATAATAAAAAAATCCTAGTGCTCGGTTGTATGAGGCCTATCACAGCAAGTGAAAATGTCTCGGCCCAAATCCTGAAAACGCCAATGTTTGTCAAATTAGTAATGAAAGTTTTAGTCACTTAGAATGCCGCTTATTAGGTACAAAGATGACAAATATCTGCTCTGCCGTTCAAAGAATGAGTGTAGTAAATGCCTTTTTTTGGCCGGGGGGGGGGGGGGGGGCGGACGGTGGTTGTGAAGAAATTCGGTTCTATGAACCAATGAACTCCACCTAATGTGCACTTTATTCCTATAAAGTTTTTTGGTTCTACCTCGCAGCATAACAAAGGAATGAGTTTTAAATTTGCAGTAAATGCAATAGTGTGGTATAAAACGAAGACAATCCACAATAACTGCAGTTTTACCTTGGCTTCACCATACAGATGGTCCGTTATTGCTGTCTGCATTCGCGCAAGGCAGGGATGGGTGGGTGGGGGGTAGGTTGATGTCGGGGCTGTCAGTTATAGCACAGTGAGACTACACAGAATTTGTGAAACGTTTCCCGCTGCCCAAATTTATAGCAAAAGGGTACAGTTTTTTCGCAATGATTTATGTTAGTTTTCATTTGTTACACTAATTTGAAATTTTTTGTAAATCTAGGATGTTTTTTGGCATATCAGGTTCATTATTTATCCAAGATTAGAGTACAGGCATGTCTGCATCGATCATTATTCACTGACAATTAATATTTCCAAGCCCTCCACTTGAGCGTTTTTAATAATTAAAAAAAAAAAAAAAAAAAACACACACACACACACAAAAAAAAAAATCTTAACGTTACTCATACTTTATAATGCCAATTAAAATGCTATTCAGAACTCAGAACTCAGAACTCAGAACAGTTTATTCAATATGATATGAAATGGGTTACATGAATTTCAACGTTTGTAGTGACAAAGTGGTAATTAAGCAATAACCAAGAACTCATAATTGAACTAAATGATATTAGGATGACCTTGGCTAAGGATTCTATGATCCGCTATCGCCTAGGCCACCTTTCGGTAAAATTGTAATTAGCAAACAACTGGCAAAAATATTAAGAACAGAGATTAGAAGCTTAAATATACAGGGTAAATATAAAGTCACTTAATTACCACAAACATAACAGTGTGCAACTGTACAAGTGTCTTTATATTGCTTCACGAAGAAAAGCTTTATGTAGGTTGCAAAACCATTATAAGAATGTGTGAAAAATTTATCTTTGATACAGGGTTGTGTGTTTTTTAAGAGGGTTGGAAGGTAATACCTAATACAATATTTTGTCGAATTTCTAGAAGGAATAGGAACCTGGCTGTCATTTCTATGTCGAGTGAAATATCGGTGAGAAGGTATTGTAGCTGCAAATATGTTGTTAAAGTAATCAGGGGTTTTATTTTCTAAATATCTATAGTAAAATTTTAAGGATCTTAACTTAAGAATATCTGGTACTTGTAAAAGGTTTAACGTTTTAAATAAAGGATCCGTGTGAGCATTATATCTTGCCAAGCAAACAAGACGAACAGCCTTCTTTTGAAGTTTGAAAATACGGTCACACGAGAAACCCCACAGAAGAATGCAATAATTTAGATGAGGAAGAAAAAGAGAATTGTAGATTTGTAATAGAATATCCTGCGGAAAATAATTTTGTGTTCTTTTCATAACACCTATAATTTTTGAGAGCTTATTTCCAATTTTGTTAACGTGTGAGTGCCAATTTAAGTTTTCGTTAATTCGTAAACCTAGGAAATCAAAATCACTGGTTTTGTAGATGGGCACATTCTTTATTTTAAGATTTAAGGTGAAATTTATTTTTCGTTGAGGGAAATGAAACACCATATATTTAGTTTTAGCAATATTTATAGATAATTTGTTGGCTGACAGCCAATCACAAACCTTGTTTAATTCGATTTCTATGCTATTTGATACAGAGTCAGTGTCCTTGAGAGGAAAATTGAAAGAACTAAGTGAATTGATAAGAGTCGTGTCGTCTGCATAGAAAATCGATTCAAATTTTGAAGATGTCAAATACATGTCATTTGTGTAAATTATAAAAAGAAGAGGACCCAAAATAGAGCCCTGTGGCACTCCAGTTGTAATGGATAGGCACTTTGAAGAAACATCGTCGAATTTGACGTATTGTTTTCTGTTTGTGAAGTAATTTCTAAACCAATTTAAAGGGGTTCCTTTAATACCGTAATAATTCAGCTTATGGAATAGAATTTCGTGGTTCAGAGTATCAAAGGCCTTTGATAAATCTAAAAATATTGTGACAGGTAGGTCTCCAGTATCAAGAATCTGAAGAAGACGATCTGTTAATTCCATAGCAGCAGTTTCGGTGGAGTGCAATTTTCTAAAACCATGCTGGCTTGCGTAGAAAAGCTTTTTTGATATAAAAAATTCATACAACTGATTATACACCACTTTTTCAAAAACTTTGGAAATAGCTGGCAGGAGAGAAATTGGTCTATAGTTATCCAATAAAGAGTTATCGTCTTTTTTATAAAGAGGTAATACTTTTGCTATTTTTAATTTATCCGGAAAGATACCTGTGGTGAGAGACTGATTGACAATTAAAGCTAGAGGTACAGAAAGAGAAGTTACTAAACCTTTCAATAAATACATAGATATCCCGTCCTGTCCGGAGCTAGTCTTGGGTTTAAAATTTTTGAAAATCATAGAAATATCATCTGGAGATACATGTGAGAAAGCAAAATTACAATCGTTTGGAGTTGATAGATAAGAGGTAAAAGGTATGGAATTACCATTATTAACCTGTGCAGCTAAATTGGGACCAATATTGGTGAAAAACTGATTAAAACATTCGGCAATTTGGTGCTTGTCAGTTATAATTTTGCCGTTAATTTTGAAAGCCAAAGGAAATCTATTTTTGAATCTATTACCATCCATGACAGAGCGAATTGTGTCCCAAGTCTTTTTTACATCATTTCTATATTTTGCAAATTTTGAATAATAGTAATTCCGTTTCTGTTCACGGATACATTTGTTGAGGATTTGATTGTAGGTTTTGAGATTAATTTTCGTAGGGCCATACAAAGCTAATATAGGCCTATTATGGCTCAGTCGTTTTTAACCATTGAACTTTAGCATATGCGTAGACCTACACTGTCGTAAACGTCTCACCGGCCTCTTTCACGTTACACTTAGAAACTATAATTCAAATTATGCGGTTAATTTACAATGCATTATCGAGCAAATGGTCCACCTTTGTCACATTTTAAAACATGCTCTGCCTGATCTTTGATATAATTGATAATTCATTTAAATTATGTGGTCAATTTACCATGCACTATCAACAAAAATGCCCCACCCTTTGCACGTTTTTTATAAAAATGCCCGTGTGCTTTATCTTTGCTGTCATCGATGGGTTCGAATTTATGGAGATGGATAATATTTTTCTGAACTATAAGCCCATTCTAATATGTATTTTCATAAGACACCATGATTGATAGACTCAGCCCACCTTTCATATTTGTCAAAAATAAAAATAAAAATAAAGTATAACTGCTAATATTTAAACATGTTCAGATTCATTAGGCCCACCTTTGGTTCTAACAAAAATGTACGATTTCTCGAATACTGATTTGTGATTTGCACTCAAATTATAAATAACCGTAAAATTGAAGCAACGCCTTTTTGAAAATGAGAAATAAATATGAAGCTTAATTGGTTCATTCTTTAGACATCGCAATCCAGAATTGACGATGTTTATATCATGCGAAGATTGAGATTTTTGTTTAACATATAATGACTTCACAATTATATTCAGCAACAGTAACGTTATACTCCCACTTGCCGTTCCGAAATTATAGACGTATTACCCTTCCAAAGCCAACTGCGACTAAAGTCGAACTACTTATAACAAATTGCTCTCAATCATAAGAAAAAAACATGATAGACTGGTATTCCTTGCAAAAAGACCTTTCGTTCAAGCTCCAGCCTTATGCCTACAGTTCCAGAGAATATAATGGTCTGGATCAATATCTGTCCTCGGTGCTGTTTGCACAGTCCACAATGTATCACTGAGAGCCCTGACAGGGTCAAGAAATGGACACGTGTATCATAATGGAAGAAACTAAGCTCCTAACTGTACATAAATAAACTCTAGGTGAAAAGGTACCATATCAGTGTCAAACATATGGAACGGGTTTTCAGAAAAAAATGTATATTAAAAGACATTAGGGGAGTTTACAGTGGAAACAGACCGTATCTGTCAAACATGTGTAAACGTTTTTCTCGCAAAAGGGATGTTCCAGGTCATGACAAAAAATATAGTATAAACTAACCATATCAGTGTCAAACATGTGGAAAATGTTTCACAGAAATGAGAAAAACATTTTGGGAGAATTCACAGTAGGCATGTTCCATATCAGTGTTACACAATGACATATGAAAGAGTTTTCACCCACTAAAGTGATTTTAAACTATGCATGAAAGATTTTACAGCAGGAACATAACATATCAGTGTCACACGTGTGGCAAAATGTGTTCATATATCTGTTTTAAACATGTATAACAACAACAACAACAACAACAACAACAACAACAACAACAACAACAACACACACACACACACACACACACACACACACACACAAACTGGAACCAAGCTATGGACGTGTCTCACATGTGCAACAGCTTTCGGTCACAATAATTATATCTTCCATATTATGTAACAATACTTGTAAGCGTCCATCAGGGTAAGAATTTTCACTGTTCACAGATAAAGCTCAACGTTTGCCTGAAGAGGAACAATCTTTAAAGCGATAAAACTTAATCTGCGGTTTATATAATCTTAAAGGTATCGTCTTTTCGTTGAGAGGAAACAAACCAATTAAGAAGGTTACCAAACAAAGTACTTATTTGTAATTAAATTTAAGTGAATCCTTCGGCAGCATAAAAGAGGAGTATCTCTTGATAAAAATGGACACCCTTTCAAAGTTGGCACCACTAATACCAAATAACAGATGAAGCCCCTGGGAAAATCTGCGAGTTCCAGACACAACTGAAGATATCTGAGATGAATAAGAAATACTAAGCCGTGTCTGAAGCTGATAGTGGTGACTGAACAGTTGATTGACGACTGTTACATCGATCATTCTGCAATTATATTATTTCATCATTTATAAGGCTAGCTGGAGCTAGAAGTGATATTGGCACTTCATTTGAATACTTTTGTCAACAATCACAACTCATATAGCATTAATCAGAATTTTCTAAATAATTAAAGAAGACTTTTTGAACCTAAAAATCTTCCTGACGTTTAATCTAAATAAGTTTGTCCATATTTAGAATCCATATACCCAAATAATCAATAGGAAATGTTCTTCTTTACAACATTTTTTTCTGTACTTTGCCAGAATATTTATAGAGTTTGTTGGAAGGCTTCTATAATTTCGAATGCTGGTTGAATCTTTGTATCTTATTGATATTCACTTGGATAGTTTAGTCTATATAGACAACTCATATATAGAGATGATGGATACAGCATATGCCATGTGTGAATTTCGAGGACATTGATAGGATGATTAAGTTGAAAAGATACTCTTTTGTTAGGATGTTTCCGACCTGTTGGAGACAGGAGGCCTCTTGACATTTCATTTGACTAATTTGTCAATGATTACAACTCATATATCCACGTTCTAATCATGATTAGACAACAAAACAGATGCCATCACAGCTGCATTGCGTATGATGTGAAACAAAGGCGAAATGCAATATCAGCTCTCCAGTAATCAAGGTCGTTCTCAACGTCAACTTTCAATAAGTCCAAACGTTACCTATACTTGAACTAAATCCTGATATACATACAAAGACAATACATCCCTATAATATCAAGTTTGAAAAACAAAACCAAAACATCCCCCCCCCCAAAAAAAAGCAACAAAAAAAAAAAAAAAAAAAAAAAAACCCACCCCCTAAAAATCCCTTGTTCTCATTATTGCAATTGTGGCGATACTGCGCTGCCTTTGCACGGCAGTGCAGTGCACGTGCACCAAGTGCATTACATATACCCTTAAATCAAATATTGCATCGGTCTCCCAAGCTAGTTTTACAGTTACTTCTGTTACAAAGATGAAGCAATTAAATTATATATATTCCCGCAATAGGTAGAGGTACAGGAAAGCCACCTGTGATATGTGCCGTCCATAAGGCAGCCATATAAGTGTCTTTCTTAATGGTCATCAAAATTACATTTAAGCTGTAAGCGTACGTGTCTTTCTGTTCTTCTTGTTTTTGAAGTCTGGCTCCTTAAAAATCGTCAGGTGAATCCTCGTCAAGCTGAATTTGAATGCTTTTTAGGTAAGCTCTAATCGGTATTGCATATGTGTTTTATTTTAAAGTTTATTTGGTCGACATTCATATCAAGTTATTGCACCAATACAATGTGAAGCAATTAAACAAGATTTTCCCTCCCATCCAAAATTGTGAGGATTAGGAAGTGGGGGGGGGGGGACTCTTTTTCCATAATGTAAAAGGCTCCCATATATTTCAGACGTATGTGGAATTATTCTGAAGCCGACTAAATCATGAAATATTGGAACCATTTTAACTGAGATTCAACCATTCTACAAACTTAAGCCTTTGTATCCTATGCGAGCCATATTTCTATGGGCCCCCTATAATATTCAAAAATATTATCGCCATCACCGTTCCCTTGACACGCTGCAAATGTTGAATTAAGAAGCAACAAGTCTGCCTCGACACGGCATGTCCCGCGTGTGGGTCTTCCACTGAAGGGTCTCGCTGCATCCTAGGGCATGCATCAAAGCTCGCCTTGCAGCGAGTGTACAATATATAATCTTAATGATTTGTTCACTCATTGACTCGACTTGTAATAAACTTTTAATACCAGTCAACATGATTACTCTGAAAATAAACATAAACTTCTGACTAATAAAAGACACGGAAAAAAGAAAAAGGAAAGAAGACACAGAGGAAGAAAGGCCAGTTGTAACGTTCAAATCTGAGGCCATTGACATCATAGTGGGTGCAAACTGCAGTTAAGAGACTTGAAAAGAGAGAGAATAAATATCCACTTGAAATCTTTTGTATGTTATACACCTACCTTTTATCCTGATGGGCATGTAGATGACTTCCGCTAGCTGGCACAGTCTCAAAGCTGCTGCCAAAGCACAGGAGCAATGCTAAACAGATACCTGCTCTCCCCATGTCCCTACCACATTATTATTGTATGGAAAATTGCCCTTGGGTTTAAAATGAATACTTTGCGCCTCGATCACATGACACCTTTCCGGTGTTGATGCCCTGGAGTTTGCATGGCAATTGTATGTATTTGTTAGTATTCCTTTGTACGCCACGTAAAACCACCGTCAAATAAAGAGCAGACACGTTGAAGTGGCGAAAGCAAGTTACTTGTTGCCGCTGTGGCTTGAGCGCTAAAATAACGGTCCATCCATTCCCAAAGTCTCTGACGGATCTGTATCCAATAGCTTTTGGTGCCCAAAAGGTCAGTTTTTTGCACCGGTGTTTCCATATGATGATGATGTGTATGTTGATTTCAACTGCGACGATATTGAGCCACCTGAATGGTTAAGTAGTTACGCTGCTGCCACGAAGTCATCAATGCAGATATTTTGTGCATAGAGTTTTATGTAATACCTTACTTAACAATTGCATGAAGCTGTCTCTGTATAATGCTAGCTTCCAAATTGCACATGTTTTGTATCTTGCGTAAGAGTCACAACCAATACTAACATTATGCATCAGTGTGTTTACATAACACACATGTATGTACACAGTACATTTACATTACACCATAGACGTTTAACATCATAATCTCTTCATCTTACGGCTTGTCTGGACTTACCATTGCACGCATAATAGTAAAAATCTGAGGAGTTCCCCTTGATGTTAAACAATAAACTACTGCTGCTGCTACTACTACTACTACTACTACCACTACTACTACTACTACTACTACTACTACTACTACTACTACTACTACTACTACTATTGTTACTACTACGGCTGCCATTACTGCATACCTACACATGGCCCAATAAAAATACTTGTTCGCATTTGGTTAGCGCTGATGACAAAACATACTCTTTCAACATTAGTTACGTGGAGAATCAGCCATTGCATCTTGACATGGGCGAGGCATATTTTTCTAAAATTTTGCCGTTTATCAAACCTATGTGGTCATTTTGTTCATGATGTTAATGACGTATATTCTAGCCCTATACAGCAGACACTTTGCAGCTATTTTGGCTTTCGTGGGAAGGCACTTGAATTACCGGAGGTACTTGTTGCATTTGTAACTTGAGCATGCAAAAGCTTTGAATCATGGAAGATTGAAGTTTCTGTCAGTGCTATCATCATCTGAGCTAAAATGTAACCAAATCCTTTTTGCTTAGTCAGTGTGTCCCTGATTTATAGCATCCGTCTGATACCTTGATGCTTATTACGTCAAAGCTTGTGCTCAGTTAATGGTCATATGGTAATTAATTCACATCATATTGTATAAGAGCACGTTAAGCACATATTGAGCAAATACAAGGATTATCGCACATATATGTGTCAATTTGGTATCTTACTTTACTGCATCCTTTTTGCTCTGGTTCCTTGTAGGTTGTTGATAAGTATTTCTTGGACATTTCTCAAAATGTAATTGGGAGTAAGAGCGGAAAAAGCCATTTACAATACTCTGGCTGTACAGATCGGCGAGATGATTACAGTGATCCAAGCCAATGCCAATCAGAAAGTGCCACGAGCAGGTTGGAGCCATTTCTGACCTACGATTAGTCTATTTATTATTCCATCGGGACAATCGAATCTAATACCGTATCATCCATTTTGATGAAACAAAGGATTTCTGTTTAAATGTGAGACATCGCCTAGTTTATCTTGGAGCCTGGTTACCAGGGGATCAGATACGTTTGTCTCTGTCAAAGCACTTCAACAAAAATGATAAGCGGATCAGCAAATATAGACGAAAAAGTGATTTTCGGCATGATTGAAAAAAAAACCCATGGAGTAAAAACAAAATTGTGCTTTTCATGACATCAGACCATTCAGTACTAATATAACGATCAGGTCTCGCCCAGAAGTAGTGCTGCAGTATAGAAAATTATTGCAACATGTGTTAGGATTGATGGACACTTGGTACTCAAATTTGCTTTGATTAGTAAAGTCCCGTGATATCAATGTAAATCCGTGGTTCACACAACATAGGGCATCAAAATTGTTTTCCATTTTCCTTTTAGTTTGTTTTGGTTTTCATTGGAACTAATTGAAGATTTGGTACATAATTGGGCCGGTAACGAATGGACATGAAGATCAAAATATGCTAATTGATAGAAAGACATCAGTAAACGGACAAAAATGTACATTTTATATCTGTTGTATAGTTTGGTATACTTTGGTTTCTCTTTGTTCGTTGCAATTTAAGGCCGTGCATAAAAGAAAAGACCACGGAAAAAAAAACACGTTCAGGTACCTTATAATAAACCAGTATTTTGTGTCATAGTTAAATACAAGACAGATTTCGAGATGATATTAAATTCTATATAAGGTAGCGTTCACGGTGTCTCTCTCTTTGCCTATAGCTTTTGTACATGGGTTAAGTGTAAGTTCAGCTTATCGTCTGTTTGTTTGCTGAAAGCAGAGTCTCAGAAACTGGCACATGTCTGTGTGAAATATGTTCCTTGATCCAGGGCTTCCCGCGAGACAACACGACCACATTTCAGAAGTTTATCAAGTTTTGGCTATGCCCCCCCTCAAATAGTTTACTATGCTGCTCTTGCTTGATGAAAAGTGAAAGCATGCAATTATTAGTTACATGCCTCCGCGCACACAGTGTGTACTTTTCTTACATTGTCACACAGCCATATGCTTATGATACTTGATATAATGCCAGAAAACTCAGTGAGTACTTTCAAATAATTCTTGTCCCCAAATTTGGTAAAAATTCAGAAACAGATACCACACACCAAAGCCTCAAAACTGTTTCACGGGTAATTTGGCTGTTCATTTCGATATGTCACAAAACACGGATCCATAAAGATGAATTTCGCCAAAAGTAAAAATTAAAAAAAAATGCTTTGTGGCTGTTGGAGAACTTAAACAGCATTTAAAAAGGTAAATTTACACGGAAAGTCAACCTCGGACCCTACGACAACGATTCAATTTGTCATTCGGATCGTATTTTGTTTTATTCAGGATACTGTGAGGGTCGATCTTTAGCTTGTGCTACAGCATTCAGATGAAACCTATCCAGGCCACAACGTTTTCCCTGATTTAACCCTTTGCTCCTAAAAGCGGCCAAAACAGGCTGGTTGTCAAGCGTTGTCTGCTTTGATGTTTTAATTTCAACAGTAGTGAAAAAAAACTTGATCGGGAATTACAGATGAGACCTGTCAGTATAACGAGCCCCGGTTCAACAATTTGCTATGGCCCGAGTTGGGTGATAATCAAAATCTCGCTAGGAAAAAAAGCTGTAGTCTCCGCCTTGATTCAAAGGGAAAGTGTTCAATAACTAAGAATATGCACAAGGGCACAGCAGGCGTTACAAAACGTTCTGTTTTTTAAATATTAACATTCTATGTCACTGCAAATATATCCCATTTAACGTACTTCATTTCTGTAACACACCGCAATACATTTGCTTGATATGAATTTGTCACAGATTCCGACTTTCTCTTGTAATTTAGGCCAACAGATCTTACTCAATTGCAGTGGAAATTGAATATTTTACACAACACAAATGCATAATCAATTTATTTATAACGAAGCAACATATTCTGGGCTGTATTTAATTAGAACGTATTTTAGACACAAAAGTCAAGGGCACTGTGCAGAGTTCAGAATACAACATGTTCTTTAGACTGTATGGGGTTAATGACGCACAGGATACACCGATAATGACAATATATTAGTTGCCACATGCATCCTTTTCAGATTACGATCTGTCCAGTCAGGACTCCTGTTGTATTCTCCACCACACTTTCAGCATTTAAAGGCTACCACCGGAGAAACGTAAGCAACTGTTTGTTTTTGAGCATTTCATTACAGTAAAACTGTCTTCCTGTTGCTTTCAGCGATGAATATTGTAAGTCATATTAATCTGCTTTGCCTCTTGAATTCATAGATACCAGTATCATTGACGCTTTCTGAACGTAATGCATCCCCCTATAAAAGTGCCTAAACAGCTGGTCGTGTCCATTAATACGAAAGTGAGTCTGGGAAAGTTATCGACTATTGACATCCTGTTCCGGATGAAGAGGAAGAAAAAAAAAGAGATTAGTCAAAATGATAGGCAGACGACTTCACGATGCGGGATAATTTCTGGTAATTTCATCAGGAGACGCTGTATGCCGAAGCATCTTCAGCAGTTCAGTCAGGAGTAAAGGAGGTGCAGTTGCAGGGGATGGTGGACACCTGCCGCCCATAGTGGAAATACACATGTATCAATATTAAATTTTCTAGCTTCATGCATATGTAGGTCGAAGTGTGAAAGGAAAGGGCAGGGATTAATTAAATTAACAGGTTGGAGAATAAAAGGACATAAAATATGTATGACCCGCGAAGATAATTTATCTAACAGTGGCAAGTTGCATAACTGTGACAAACCACCTACAGGTCATAGAATTTAACTAATATTGAATCTTGGAATTCATTTATATAGTCAAAAGCATTGATGCAAAAACTAATACTCATCATTTTGGCAAACATGCAACTGATTTGACAGCAAAAACGAGCAGGTGAGAGTTTTGTGTCCAAAACGTCAAAATGTCCAAAATGCTGCGTACATGCAGTTTGCATCCACAATTCGAAATTTTCCTACCTTAATCACTAGAACCCAGTCCCAAAGGGCGAGTTCACGCAAAATTGTAATCAACGGCTGTTGAATGGAAAGTCAATTCTTCGTGCTACATGGAACAGACGTATACATTTATGCATTATTACAAAGACTTATTGACCAATGGGCACAAAGTTTATTCTGGTAATTATTTTAATGCACAATTTGGAACTATAATTTGAATGGTTCTGCAGATGCATCATATGCAAATGTACAGCAACCCTTTCATTGCATGTATACGGCATACGAGGTAAATCGCGGTCAAGCTCTATCTTCTGCGCGTGCAATCCTGCTGCTCCTAGCTACCAACAAGAAATGTTGATGAGTTTTAATTCCCCTTAATCCAACACGCGCACCTTATACAGTAATGTCTGAATGAGCGCTACATAGATGTAAAATGTAGTAACCCGTCCTAAATGGGTACCCCCGGAACGTGTTTCGCTGCCTAGACCCGGACATGTATCGGTTCTTGCAGAAGCAGAATATCATCGCTTGACAGTTCTTGTATCGCAATAAAATTCTTGTAGATTAAGAGTTTCTTAACGCCACGGTCTCCGCAGGTGGTTACAGATACATGATAAAGGGAGGGATACCCTAGTGTTTGATGCAAAAAAGCTTGCATGCCTTGGCCTCTCAGAAGAAAAGATCAATTATACCATCAATTACAAATAATGTTTCCCACACCATATACTTTCTTTATCCTCCACACCGATACACAATGGAATAAATATATTCGTACGTTCATAAAAATATAAAAACAATAATGGATCATATTTCATTTCAAACATTAAAATTGCATTAGTGCATATCATTACATATGGTTATGGAGCTGTTTTGCTTTTAAATCTCGTACAAATTTTATGTTCGGAACAAGCAAGACTCGAACTTTCAACCTTTGGCACCAGTCGCCTACCTGAAATGGGAAACACACACATATCCACTCGATCAAATACCCATTCTTCAAAAAGAATGGTTCAAAGGGGGTAATAATGTGTGAGTGCCATTATATATATATATATATATATATATATATATATATATATATATATATATATATATATATATATATATATATATATATATATATATATATATATATATATATATATATATATATAAACAGTTATGCTTTGGGCCTTTGGTTTTATGCATGACCAGCGCAAAGTTTTCTTGATCCAACAAATGCACATCATGCCTTACGATTTATTCAGAAAGCTAGCTTGTTGCCAAGCTATTTTCCAATTAAGTAAAGTTTTTTTTTTTAATTCCTGACTAAAATGAACTTTCGGGTTCCTTAACATATGACTTAATAAATAAATAAATACAGACTCAGACACAGACATGGATACAACAAACAAGAGTTCCAAAAGCGCACAGTAATGCGAGGAATTGTGCTTGCGTTGACGAAGGCTATAAAACTGCTGATGTTCAGCGGAAAAAGTTGACATCTCTGGTGGCAGTTTACACACCATTGGTTTATGAATGTATATTGAAGTTCATTAGTGGCTGAAACAGAGTTGTGCCTATGCTCTCAATACGAATATTAACCCTGCCACGAACTTTCATGACGTCCGATATCCAGGTTGCCGGTTCCCGGTTCTTTGTGCCTTATTCTCAAGGGACCAGTCATTATTTACCAAGAATATCTTTTTTTTTCTCATGTATATTGCAGCAATATTACTTGTTAAATTTCCCAATGTATATACCAACTCAATTATTGCAATTGGCAATATATAGAAAGAACTCCCATTAGAACTAGAAACCAGAAACACTTAAGCAACTGTCAACATAGATTAAGAACTGCCTTTACAACCGAGAACCGGCAACCAGCTCCCGGTTCCTGGTCCGTAGTTCTAAGTGTCGAATATGGAAGTGGGAAGCGGGAAGCGGGAACCAGGAACTGCACAGTATAGAATATGGAACTGGGAACCGCGAACTGTGCCCTGTTTCCAGTTCTTTATTTGATACTCCAACAAAACTACTGGCCAAAGGTATAGGTACATAATATCGCGTACGTTGAAACTTGTGAGTCACGACTCACAACTTTGACCAGTCGTTATTTACTAAAAATAATTTTTCCTATTATTTTATCTCACGTATATTGCATCAATGTTATTTGTGAAACTTCTGATTGTATATACTAACTCGATTATTGCTATTGGCAACATATAGAACAAACTCCCATTATATCTAGAAGCTGAAAACAATAAAGTAACTGTCAGCAATTACAAAGAACTGCCTTTACAACGAGGAACCAGGGACCAGTTCCCGATTCCTGGTTCTCAATATAGAATATGGAACTGGAAACCGGGAACCAGGAACTGGGAAGTATAGCATTAGGAACTGCGACCCAGGAACTGTCCCCTGTCTCCGTTCCTTATTCCATTCTGACCAAATGCATAGTTACACAATATTACGAACGTCACAAGTTGTAAGTCATAACTTACAACTTTCATCAGTCATTATTTACCAAGAATATTTTGCATTTTATTTTGTCTCATGAATATTGCATCAATTTTCTTTATTAAACTTTGCAATGTATATACAAATGCATCAACCAAATCAATTGTGGCATTTGGCATCATATACAAGAAACTCTCATTTGAACCAGGAACTGGAAACATGCGACTCTCAACAAAGATTAAAGGGCAGGTCTCGTAAAAATAAGAACATGCTGCAAGCAACGTTTTTGTTGCCCCAGACGTAAGATCATATATAGAAATAACAATATTGAGGTACAATTGTTACACGTAATATGTGTAATGGGTTTTTGGTACTTTATTAAACATAGCGCCACCGAAAATATCCGAGAAAATTTCAATCATATGGTGGCACAAAAGTGCCAACTAAAATATATTTCTCTCTCCATAAAAATGCGAAGGCGCAAACAAGAAAATGAGAAAACAGAACAGCGAAAACAAGAAAACACGAAGGCGAAAACGCTAAAATTAAAAACGCGAAGGCGAAAATGCGAAAACACAACAGCGAAAACACGACAGAAAATATGTCGTGTTTTCGCACTCGCATTTTCGTATTTTCGTGTTAGCGTTTTCTCGTTTTCTTGTTTTACTGTTTTCTTCCTAGGTCGAAAACAAGAAAACACGACAGCGAAAACACTTAAATTCAAAACGCGAAGGCGATAATGCGAAAACACAACCGCGAAAACACGACAGAAATTATGTCGTGTTTTCGCACTCGCATTGTCGTGTTTTCGCATTAGCGTTTTCTTGTTTTCTTATTTTCGCAATATCGTGCTTTCGATTGTTTCACTTCCGTTTAACACCTTCCCGTATGTTAGCTAACGGAAATAATCTACTGAATATTTTAACTTTTTTTGGTTTATACTTGTATTTTACAAATGAATTCAAAGGAAATGTGTGGACGCACCATGAAATAACCCGGCTTGATTGGTGCCCCTGTTGTAACGGGGTAGTTTTCCAAATTCATTGTTCTTGTTGTTATCATTATATCTCGTTGTTGTTGTTGTTGTTGTTATAATTATTATCTTTATTATTATTATCATTATTACTATATCTTGCACTGCTTAGCGGACGGTCATGATACCAAGATCGAGCAAACAGGTAAAACCGGTATTCGAAAGAACATTTTAATACATGTAGCTTTAATGATAATATTTACGGTAAATTTTAGACTTTGATCCTTGAACTAAACTCTGTACACAAACCAACAAGCATATAAGTAAACAAACAAATAAACTTAAAGCCAGTCATGTCTGAGGAAATTGATGCTGATTCATGGAAATTCTGGTGACAAAATTATCAGCGCCAAGGACCAAGAGGACAAGTCCCTCACAGGTAGTGTTCGTGTGGAAAAAATAATCGTTCAGTGAAAAAATGGGTCTTTAATACAGTGTTTTGACATAAAAGTTATAATATCACCCCCCCAACATGTCATGTCATACGAAAAAACAAAAACAAAAACAAAAACAAAAAAACAAAAACACAAAAACAAAAAAAAAACAAAACAAAAAAACCAAAAAACCAAAAAAACAAAAAACAAAAACAAAACAAAAACAAACAAAAAAAAAAAAACAAAAAACAAAACCCCAAAGGCATTCACTATTTGTTGCTGGAACAAGGTATGCATGATGCACCGAAACATGTCCACAAATTTCACTGGCATAAGTCCCAGAACTCCGGTTCGGTGGTTGATCACTAAAAAAGATTGCTATATAATAGTTTTCAATGTAATACATAATTGATCTCTTTATGGCAGATTTTTTTATTTTCTACACAGTAAAGTCCACCCAGCATGTTTTGAGCTACATTTCTGCATGTGATTAAAGTGCATGCTCTTATCTGCATCTATCATCGGGCAAAATATTAAATCAATTATTGGTATCATATCAACGAAGTTTGTAAAGCATTTTACGATTTATATATGTTTAAGGAATTTAAGAAACGGAATTAAGCATAATTGAGGTGGCTGTGCATGATCAAACTTGCTTCCATATCGGATATCGCTTTTTAAATTCTACTGATGAAACATTTAAGTTACCAACTGAGTATCTTTTATCTGATTTTGCTTTATCGGAATTTTGGGGGGGTTTAAACCCTAGCAGGAGACCACAATATTAAAAGATATGTCACTCCAAAGAATGCACATGGAGATCTACACGGAAACCCACCCACATTCAAATGCCAAACTACAGCTTACACCGTGTGCTGCCCAGAATCTTGTCAGAAAAAGTACAATACATCATAAAAAATTACGATATCACGTTTGTTTCAATAGGTAAATATAAATTTCTACCATAGAGATGTGACTCGTGTCTTTTCTTTTTCGTAGTCTGTCTGCAAAGTGGCTCTGCACCCTGCTTTTTGCTTGGTCGATCGGTCATGTATAGTGTGTGTGTGTGTGTGTGTGTGTGTGTGTGTGTGTGTGTGAGCGATCTGTCGCGTTATCGCTGCAACCCAGTCACGAAGTTTCGGTTTTGTGTCGCGATCAGTTTATTGCAGATCTTCATTTGTAAAGTAACACTGGTAACATATCTCTACAGAATAAAATTATACATTAGGCCCAATTATATAAATGGCAAAACCCGGAAAAGCATGACAGTGTGTATGGTCCCCTTTATCACGACAAAGACCAAAATTTGCAGAAGAACCAGTGAAATAGGATTGGCATATAATTAACACTCCTGACAACCTTACATACCAGCACCCAAGCCAAAGCCACGAAGACTGAACTCTGCCTTAATTGCCCCATCCCTTTTCCAATTCCGTTTTGAGGGAATTGGAAACTTTCTTGTCTGCAAAACAGACTTACTTTGCGCTATTGTTAAATTGAAGTGCGTGTCGCACTGTCAGATCAATTATGTAAGCAAACACAGTTCGCTTTGGCCATGCGTCCAAACTGTAACATCACCACCTCGGTCACTGGACGCCCTCTGCCTGACGCGGTGCACTGCAATTAATCCTTCATTACACAGTAGCTCAATTAACAGCTTTTGAAGAGCAGTGCGTTATGAACGCTCGCTTGTCTGTGTGATAAGAAACACAATGTAGACCGCCCGGCGCTAATCATCTGGAGTCAATGTTATCTGGTTATATACACGTTCCACGCCAATCAGCTAGGTAAAGCTACGACGTGTGTTTACTTAAAATTTAATTTGGCAATGAATTTGATTTTAAATAAAATACGGAAGACAGTCCAGTGAGACTTGAGCAAGTCTAGGTCATGGTGTACTATTATAACCTCTGTGTGTAATCTAGAAACGGATATACTTATTTATTCATATGTGACAATGCACAGTATCATCACTGATACAACGTTGAAACTAATGGATTTTCAACACATATAAGGTGTTCTGTGTGTGTGTGGTTTTTTTTTTCACTTTTTAAAATTCTATTATATGCTGGGATTGATGTTTGTTTATCATTAACAGGACACTTGTCTCAGTCGTCACCTCGTCATGATCATGATCTATGAAGACCGCCCATCTGCACCCCTCATCTGGTATAGTGTATGCAGCATGGAACGTGCATACAAAATAACATTTCTCTTTCTCTCCGTCTGTTTTTGATATGGTTTATTTCTCTAAAGGAGAAGGGGGATAAAAAGAGGATTTGAAAAGAAGTCGGAGGTTAATTAAAGTGTGTGTGTCAACACACACTTTTTGTTTTTCCTGAAATTCTTTATTAAAGTGTGTGTCAACACACACTTTTCTGTTTTTCCTCGAGTTCTTTATTAAAGTGTGTGTGTCAACACACACTTTTTTGTTTTTCCAGAATTTCTTTCTTTCTTTCTTTCTTTCTTTCTTTCTTTCTTTCTTTCTTTCTTTCTTTCTTCTTTACCAGCAAATCTGTCCGACACTTTTCTCAAATACAATTATACATAGAAACTGCAAACTTGGCATGATTGTATCTACATACAAGGAGTTTGACCGTTTTATACAAAGGAATGAAGATTCTGCAAATTAGGGGCATTTGAAATCTTAAATCTTATGTATCTTCAAAAGTATAATAGAGACGTCATTTTGACTTCTACTAGGGGGTTACTGACCATTTAGCATGTAATGAATCTGAAGCAAAAGTTGTACCAATTCAAATTATGCTAATTAACAGCATTTCAATTTTTTAAACTTGAATATCTTCAAAACTATAATAGATAGAGATGTCATTCCAACTTCTACTAGGGGGTTATTGACCATTGCGCACATAATGAATTTAAAATAAAAGTTGTAGCAATTTAAATTATGCTAACTAGCAGTATTCGAAATTTTCAATCTTGAACATCTTCAAAGCTATAATAGATAGAAACGCCATTCCAACTTCTACTCCTGTGTTATGGAATAGTTGTACATTACCATACCAATATGCTTTGAAGACACACACACTGATTTGCTATGCAGCAAATCATCTTTCCTAGTTCAAATTCTTCTCTTTGTTTACATAGAAAGTAACAAAGATGTCTGACTTTTAGACTTTACGTGGAATAACATGAAAAAAATGGAAATATACATATTTTTAAACAAATAGAACAGGGCTGGGACTGCCATATTCATGTATATAGCGACCATGGTACTCTCTGTCTGTTTGTCTGTCTGTCTGTCTGTCTGTCTGTCTGTCTCTCTCTCTCTCTCTCTCTCTCATTGTCTCTCTCTGTCCAGCAATCTTACAACTTATTTTCACAAAATAAAAAATACCAAAAGCAAGACATACCGCCGTCAGCCTCGAGCAAAGCAGCAGTTAACTTGTCATTTTCAGAGAAAGATTTGAGATGGATGGAGATAATGGCATGAAACTCTAGCTCCAACTTGTCTGGAATGGCAATTATAAATTTTATAAGAATAAAGAGAAAAATCAAACCCTAGCGCCCTCTCCCCCAAGTACTGCATGCTTGGTCGTCAATTTTTTTTTTCATGCACATTGCTATCCGCTTGCTTCATTTTCTGTTTTCGTCCCGGATCATGGTTTTTTTTGTTTTTTTGTTTTTTGTTTTTTGCCGGTATGATCACAAGCATCATTAACAAAGATATGTAGCTCTTTTCGGGTAACGTGACTGATCCGCTTTCGAGTCTCCTTTGAAAGCTGCCGCCGTCGCGTGTGAAACCATAGTGACAGGCTTGCATTTATGGCTGCCCTTGATGTCGTTCGGGTAAATAGCTGCTTTTTAGGCCAATAAATACTATTGTATGTTGGAATCTATATATCACATTTGTCCATTGACATGCCTTCGAAAAATTGCAACCAAAAGTGACCACGGTTGGAGAACGATATTGTCATTCCGGCCAACAATGTGGGCGATAAGGGCCTCAAATTTTTCAACGCAAATTTCTCAGAAATGATTTTTTGTTTATCAATCAATTTTGTAGACAGCGTTGATTAAAAGCTAATTGGTCGATCTGCTTTAAATAATGGTCTTTTGAAAGATAAAAATATTATCTAGGAACTTTTTTGTTTGTTTGTTTGTTTTTTGTGTTTTTGTTTTGTTTTTTGTTTTTTTGTTTTTCTGTTTTTTTGTTTTTTCGTATGACATGCCATGTTGGGGGGGGGGGGGTTGATATTACAACTTTTATGTCAAAACACTGTATTATAGACCCATTTTTCACCGAACGATTATTTTTCCCCACGAACACTACCTGTGAAGGACTTGTCCTCTTGGTCCTTGGCGCTGATAATTTTGTCACCAGGATTTCCATGAATCAGCATCAATTTCCTCAGACATGACTGGCTTTAAGTTTATTTGTTTGTTTACTTATATGCTTGTTGGCTTGTGTACAGAGTTTAGTTCAAGGATCAAAGTCTAATATTTACCGTAAATATCATCATTAATACAACATGTATTAAAATGTTCTTTCGAATACCAGTTTTACCTGTTCGCTCGATCTTGGTATCATGACCGTCCGCTAAGCAGTTCAGTTTAGTACTAGCAAGATATAATAATAATAATAATAATAATAATAATAATAATAATAATAATAATAATAATAATAATAATAATAATAACAGCAACAACAACAACAACAACGAGATATAATAATAACAACAAGAACAATGAATTTGGAAAACTACCCCGTTACAAAAGGGGCACCAATCAAGCCGGGTTATTTCATGGTGCGTCCACACATTTCCTTTGAATTCATTTGTAAAATACAAGTATAAACCAAAAAAAGTTAAAATATTCAGTAGATTATTTCCGTTAGCTAACATACGGGAAGGTGTTAAACGGAAGTGAAACAATCGAAAGCACGATATTGCGGCGAAAATAAGAAAACAAGAAAACGCTAATGCGAAAACACGACAATGCGAGTGCGAAAACACGACATAATTTCTGTCGTGTTTTCGCGGTTGTGTTTTCGCATTATCGCCTTCGCGTTTTGAATTTAAGTGTTTTTGCTGTCGTGTTTTCTTGTTTTCGACCTTTGAAGAAAACAGTAAAACAAGAAAACGAGAAAACGCTAACACGAAAACACGACAATGCGAGTGCGAAAACACGACATATTTTCTGTCGTGGTTTCGCTGTTGTGTTTTCGCATTTTCGCCTTCGCTTTTTTAATTTTAGCGTTTTCGCCTTCGTGTTTTCTTGTTTTCGCTGTTCTGTTTTCTTATTTTCTTGTTTTCGCCTTCGCATTTTTACGGCGAGAGAAAAATATTTTAGTTGGCACTTTTGTGCCACCATACAATCGAGAAGATCCGCTTTGGTGACGTCAATGCACGAACACGTTTGTGAATCTGGCATTCGACCTGGGCAGTCGTGGCCATTTCGTGAAGGTCAAACATTTTTGTCTTGAATCAAAATTTTAGGTTATCTGCAATTTTTATGCGCAGAATATCGTTTTTGGCACCAAATTATTTTTTTATGCTTTGCTTATCATTTTTGTCACTGCCATGCCCCGTCGCTCTGTGGTAATGTGTTGTGACAACACCAACAAGACGGGCCGCATGCCTAGCCTTCCAAGCGACATGGACCTGAGGTTTGCGGTCGACTGGAAAGACGCCTCCGATTACAATTTACAGCGTGCTATTTGCGATATATTTTGAACACTCTATGTTTGTCGGTGGTACGGTGAAGGATGCTGGGTTTCGACCCCACATCGACATTATTCCTGGTGCTATGCCCTCTTTTCAGCAAAAAGGCACAACCAACCCCTGAGCAGTTGGCCAGTGGCCTAGGACCCAGAGAGGTCATGGTGCTTCTGCCACAACGTTGACTCCCAAGTCAAGACGTCCCCCACCCCCCACCCTCCGGGGGGGGGGGGGGAGGGTACTTCCATGGAGGATTGTACTGGGCATGTGCCGCGGGAAAGGCCCTGTTTTCAATGCTAAAAGTAGAAGCACGGTTTTTGTTTTTTGTTTGTTTGTTTGTTTTTTTCACAGAAAAAATTGAAGAACTGAATAAGTTTGTTGCTTGCTTGGTTCTTTTATTGATCTGATGATGTCAAGACTATACATATATATATATATATATATATATATATATATATATATATATATATATATATATATATATATATATATATATAGTCTTGACATCATCAGATCAATAAAAGAACCAAGCAAGCAACAAACTTATTCAGTTCTTCAATTTTTTCAACACTGTACATGCACTATAATATATATATATATATATATATACATATATTATAGTGCATGTACAGTGTTGCACTAAATGCATGGTCATGTCAGTTTCATCATTTATTTTCTGATACCTTGCCTGTAGGTTTTAGTTGCTATTTCCAGAGATGTTACCCATATCCCAGCTATTTCCAAAAAGCACAGACCAATATGACAATCAGGCTGCCACGGATAAATGCATATACTGGTCAGAAAAACAATGCATCACCATGATGATAAGAAAATAAATTTACTTGTGACTTAATAATAATTTTACTGCTTCATTAAAAGCATACACCTGTAATGCACCCCCCCCCCCATGCACCTTGGTCCTTTCATGATGAAAATGATCCGGTGAAAATGCTGAACGTTAACAAATTATCTGTTCAATTCTTTGTAGATTGTCTTAATTACATTGGTGATTGGATATTTGTAAGGGGTCATCTCACTCCTGTTTTTGCGTCTTTGTATGATATTTGTGCACATCATAATCCTGACCATGTAATGATCCGTATAGTGTATACTTTATCCAGAAAGTGAAAAGGGCGCATGTTGTTGTCACGTCTTTTCCTTAAATCAGAACCCAAGGCAATGTTACAGGGCCTACCTACTTGCCCACTAACAGACATATTTTCAATCATTTCTTACATGCACTCAGTAACAGACTACAGATCACAAAGATTGTAACTACCTAGTTGTCAAGATGACAATGTTAATTTTGAGTTATTGATGGACACACGCTTTTAAGCTTTGTTGTGAAAGAAATATTTTGTGATAAGTTAATGGTGTTATAAAAAATGTTTCAGTTTTACGATATTTTAGGTTCCCTGTATATTATCACATCGCTTAGCAGTTGCCCTCTCATATCAAGATTTCTTAACAGAATCCACTGGTGTGTCTGAGACTACCTTGCCCCTACGCAATCTGTTTATACACTGCCAGTTGAAAATTACTCGAGGTCTAATTTCTTACTGGATGACGTGCAGCTCATTTAATAATTATTCAGTAGATAATTTACTGGGCAAGCAGCTAAAACTCTCATTGGCTGACAGGACCTTTGTTTTATTATCTCAGATAAGTTAATAGGGGGAAAGCAAGAACAGAAGCTTCTGCACGCTTTCCTTTAGAGCGCATTTCAGTCATTCAGGGCTACGTTACCTTCCCATTACTTTTCATTGTAATTTACAGCTAAATAACTTCAAAATCACTTATAGCAGAGACAGCAAAAATTGTGTGGTAAAGTTATGTACATAGCTGAAACATTTACATAAATTTTATTCTTGCAGCTTTAAAAGTAGTCTTTTAATTTGAGGTTAATTTAGCATGCAATCCAATGGGACTGCACATCTCTAGCCGTGAAGAACTCTGTGTATTGGATTGTGTGTTCAGCTGAATACACTTATAATTGGTACTTGTGACCCCCCTTATTGCGAGTCAATTGCCTGTTGGAAATGGCTTTGGTTCGCCCTTTGGCAGACGGTCGGCAGAGCCAAATAAGTCGTTCAGCAGGCAAATATCAAGCCTACATGTAGCATGTGACAAAATGGTTTCACAAAAGAGGGGGCTACTGCAAGTAATTACACTGGTCGTTGTATTGAGAGATTACTTGCCTTGAAAAAGCACTTTTTACACATATACTTTGCCTGGTAACTTTTTCGTTATTATTTATGCTACCTACGAGACTACCTCTCTGGAGAGTATAATTTGGTCATCTGTAAGGGTGGTCTTTCAAGACTGGCTTCATTGTATCTGGATACTCTGCTGAACACACAAACCATTACACCGAATGGTTGAGCGCTAGAGGTGTGTATTCCCACAGGATTACATGTTAAACTATTGTTGTTACTATTTATGACCACCCTTACTGCCAGACAAAAGCGGGCACTTGTGGCAGATGCCATGGTCTTAAATTTCAGGCAAATAACAGAGAAAATGGTCCATGATCTTGAAAGGGTTCTCTTAAAACCTAATGTCACCCACTACAGGTTGTCTTTAGAGCAGTTAACGCTGTATTGGACATCCAATGAACTGAAAACTTTTAAAGAGGGGTCAATCAAATTTATGTGACATGCTTCGATATATGTATGTGTGTGCAAATGTATAAAATTTGATGTTTCTACACGCAACAGTTCAAAAGTTAAGCCGTATACTATAATGGGAAGTAATGGAAATCTTGCACGCCTCTAGCCCTTTCTGGCTATCCTAAAGTTGGCTGGAACAAGAAATTTTAACATTCCATTACTGTGCCGAGAAGTGACAAGTAACCAGGTGAAACCTTTGGCTGTTAATAATCGTGTCTTTACAAAATTTGTCAACCCCTGTACCACATCATTTGATGGGTGGCACTATTCCATTTGAAGTGAATACGCAGGGGAGGAATGCATACAAATGTGAAGGAGTACCATTGGCTATTGTATACAATGGGTGAAGGGCATCTTTTCAGTCCGATTAGATTGAAGTCCACCAGCTATGGAAGCACCAATTCTTTTGCCTAGTCAGCAGTTAACCACATTATTTTCTCCAATGCCCGCATGCAACATTTGCATACATGTAAAAAGCTGCATGTGATGTTGAGCTCCACAGCAAATTTGTGGAATTTGTACCTAGTGGTGGATATGTTGATACACTGCGTGGTGATCTCAAAAGAAGTTTCATCATTTGTTGACCATTATTCATCATTTAGGGGCAACCACCTTATACCAGGACAATGATATTCCAACCTCGGCATGAGAATTTCAAATCATTTGCCTTTGGGGTAGGTAACCGGGAATTGTGCTTTTACAACCAGATTTTGAATAGGGGGACAAGCGAAATACTGCATTATACTTGCCTTGATGACAAAATCGAAAAAAGTGGCTCAGCCTTGGGCTTGCATGACACACTCAGCTCAGCTGGTAACTTCAGTCTTGATACTTTTAAGCAATATGCATGCTCCATGCTTGTACAGTGTGAACATTATTATGGTCTAAATGATATTGTTCTTTGTAGGTAAACACTTAAACTTTCCACTGCATTTTTTTCACGTGTCTGGGTTACGGTAGTGTGACAGTCTTTTCTAAGCAGTGCTGCTGGCTGACACACAAACAAGATACATTCAGGAGTGGAACCAGGAATCTGAAGAAAGGGGTGGCCAAACCATTGACTTATTTTGTTAAAATGAGTGTCTGGGGGTCCTACCCCAGTAAAGTTTGGTGTGAAATGGTGGATTCTAAGCCACTTTTAGACTAAAGTGCAGCTAAGATTTTGAAGAAAAGTTTAAACAAAAGTGTTCACATATATTTTGTAAAACAAAAAAGGTTGAGCAGAGGGAACTAATGCGCTCTCAATCCCCATTAAAATCCACCCCCTGCACATGTGCTGCATTCTAGATTTGATACTTTTCAATCATCTATATCAAGTTTAATGGATGCAAACATTACATAAATTTAAAAAATGGATCTGATTTGAATATTTATGAAAATCACTGATAGGTTATAAAATGAAAGCAGAAACTAAAACTTTGTCTCTATATTTCCTATATTATGAACTTCTAACCAACTACCGTGTAGTTGATATTGACCATCACAGTTCAAATACATGTACACGTAAAATAGAGTAAATCTTTTGTGCCAATACCAAATTTCACAACCCTATCACCTTTACAATGAGGAGATGGGTAATAGAAGATTCAAAATATAGAATTTACTGTGCAGATAATATATATATATATATATATATTTATTTATATATATACATATAAATACACACACACAGACATACATATATATATATATATATATATATATATATATATATATATATATATATATATATATATATATATATATATATATATATATATATATATATATATATATATATATACATATGCGGAGGCAAATATTTGCGAAAACAGCACGTTTGTCTTAGGACAACAAGCTATATGCGTAGGTCTTCTAAATTTATAAGGTGTTCATGAATATAGGCCCCGTGTAGTCTTGTACGCCTACCTACTGTCTTCTGACGTACAGACCTATTGTGTAGGAGAACGACACGGGAAAACGGATCTTGCAGGCACAAAGGATCACTTAAAATTGCTTTAATCTATGTTATTATATTTATTTCTATACTTGTTGCTCAAACAGCGAGATCCCCACTGGCTGTAAGGGTAATAGAAATGGAAGTTTTTTATTTGTATGTTTAAATTTTAGCACTGCAAATTATTTTCATTCATCTCTTCCACAAAAGTTGACTAAAGATGTTAGTTTTTTTTCGAAGTAGATTTTGTCGTGTAAAAAGATTCAAGTTTAATGAAATGGGCCGCGAGTTTGTATAGTGGAATTTTTTTAACACTACGACAACAAGGCTTCTCTCATGATGCGTGCTGAGCAAAAACGGACAGCGGGTATAACGGATCTGCTCCGATCATTTTTAACCCTGTTATTAAAGTGTGTGTGTCAGCACACACTTTTCTGTTTTTCTAGGAATTCTTTCTTTCTTTCTTTCTTTCTTTCTTTCTTTCTTTCTTTCTTTCTTTCTTTCTTTCTTCTTTCTTTCTTTCTTTCTTTCTTTCTTTCTTTCTTTCTTTCTTTCTTTCTTTCTTTCTTTCTTTCTTTCTTTCTTCTTTCTTTCTTTCTTTCTTTCTTTCTTTCTTTCTTTCTTTCTTTCTTTCTTTCTTTCTTTCTTTTCTTTCTTTCTTTCTTTCTTTCTTTCTTTCTTTCTTTCTTTCTTTCTTTCTTTCTTTCTTCTTTCTTTTCTTTCTTTCTTTCTTTCTTTCTTTCTTTCTTTCTTTACCGGCAAATTTGTCCGACATTTCATTTGAAAAGTATTATATGTAGAAACTCCAAACTTGGCACAATTATACTTCTATGGATAAAGGCTGGCCTTTTTATAATGAGAGGTCATGCTTTTCAAAATTATGCAAATGAGGGCTAATTAAAGTTTTAAATCTTCAATATCTTATATACTATTGTAGATGTGGTCCCGAGTGTATAGGAGTTCGATCATAGCAAGGTAAAGGTCATCTCAGATGTCAAGGTCATGTCAAGGTCAAAGTTCAATTTTAAGCCAAAATGTCATTTTTGAGGTCAAGGTTCACTTCAGGTAGAGGTCATCTCAAGGTCAAAGGTCATTTCAGGGTCAAAGGCCACTTTCGATGCTGGCTTTCTTCTGGCCATAACTTGTTCAATTTTTATCCAATTTTCATCATGTTGGGCTCAAATTGTAGCTAATGTAACCTTGCACATTTTTTAAATGTACATGTGACCTCTAAAGTTCAAAGGTCAAGGTCATTTGGACCTTTGAAAGTTTCATCCAATCATAACATGCCCAATATCCATCCAGTTCTAATCATGTTGGACTCAAATTGTAGGTATTGCTACACTGGACATTTTTATAAGAATATGTAACCTCAAAAAGGCAAAGGTCAAGGTCATTTGGCCCTTTGAAAGTTTCATCTTGCCATAACTTGGTCAATTTTACTCCTATTTGGTTCATGTCTGGCTCAGATTGTGGGTATTGTAACACTGTGCAATTTACATGTGACCTGTAAAGGTCAAAGTCAAGGTCATTTGGACTTTGACATTTGCATGCAGCCATAAGCTTAATGAATGTGAAGTACCAAAGGACAAAAGTTGTAGCATATAATATTTACAACCTTTGAAGGCACACAGACAGGTTAAAAAAATCTTTTCCAGTTTCTTTCTTTCTTTCTTTCTTCTTTGCCAGCAAATTTGTCCGACATATTTCTCGGAAACTATTACACATAGAAAGTCCAAACTTGGCATGATTGTACCTCCACACAAGGAGTTTGGCCTTTTTATACACAGAAATGATGATGTTTAAAATTATGCAAATTAGGGGCATTTGAAATTTTAAATCTTGAATAACTTCAAAGCTATAATAGATAGAGATGCCATTCCAACTTCTACTCCTGTTTTATGGAATAGTTGTACATTGCCATACAAATATTCTTTGAAGACACACACACTGATTTGCTATGCAGCAAATCATCTTTCCTAGTTTTTATTATTTTCTTTGACCCTTCCTTCTCTTGACTCATAACTCGGTCATTTGGCAATAAAATAGTATAGAGCCTGCAAGCTGTCTTGACTGGGTGGTAAACAATCCAGTAGTATGGTTGACATAGAAAATTTTACTTGATTGACATTTGCGTTAAGCTAGGATTCCATATGTACGGGTACGGATACGTCAAAAATCGCGCAACTTGATATTACATGTACAATAATTCCATATGTGCCGACACGGGTACGGTTTCTCATACGGATACGGGTAAGTTTTTTCTTACTGCACCCTATAGCAATTGAAATCGTATCCGTACCCAAAACGGGCGGGAATTTCCTTGAAATGATGTGAAATGTTCCATGATTTGTTGGTGTATATCTCTGGTATTTTAGGAGTCAAGCCAGGTGGCTGCCACCCTGTACCCTTGTGTGATCCGCCGCAAAAAGACAGTTGACGGACCGCGCACCGCTTATATGGAACCACAACATTTGCATAATCGTACGCCGTACCCGTATCCGCACGCCCAACCCGTTTCCGTACCCGTACATATGGAATCCCAGCTGAAAACTATTTCTCCTCTTATTGACTGTAGTACCGGTACAGCCATTTCAAGCATTTCTTTGTAATTTCATTTTAGTCTTTGAAAAGTGACCCTAGTTTGCCCCCTTTATTACCATTAAAACCATTGGCAAAACATACACAATTAAACATAAACATAATCATAGGCCCAAATAAATGCATGGAAGTGTGTTTTTTTGTTTTTTTGTTTTTTGTCTAGAAATTGTGATCTCGATCTTTCCGTAAGTGATCCGTGATGCCAGCCCTTCCCAAGTCAGACCCTATGTGCATTCTACAACTTGTGTACTTTTGGCACAATAAACTGTTTTGAATCAGCCTTTCAAGAGGGCCGGAAATGTGATCAATTCAAATATTGAAGTCTGCATGGTTTACTGCTATGGTTATGTTGTGTGAAATTGGTGACTTTTAGCCAAAATTTGCGTGTGGGAACTTTGAAGAGGGTCTAATGAGAATAACGTGATGCAGATCGATTATTATTATTATTATTATTATTATTATTATTATTATTATTATTATTATTATTATTATTGCCTTAAGTTAACCCCTTTGTCCTTGCCCTTTTGTAAAAAAGGACCAAGGTACATGGCATAAACGGTCATCCGTGTGCAGATGTCGGGTCCTGTCACCAAATACCAGTGCCCCATTGGCGAATTTTGGTCTGCGACAAGAGGCGAATGAAAATATCGTCGGCAGACGTAGCTCCTCGTGACAGTTCTTAGAGTGTCGTCTATGTTCGCAGTTATTCTCTCCCTCGCAGAAAAAAACTAAAATGTTTAAAATTTGCCTATGACAAAATTTTAATCGAAGTTAGGCATATGTAGTTTATAGTCACACCCATGTGATATGGTCATACCAATTTGTGCAGGATCGTAGTCTTGGTTCTGGGAAAATAACTAAATGCTAAAATATTGCAGCTTGTCGACGCTATATTGTGGATATCAGATTCCCCCCTTGTCGTCTGCCAAATTCGCCAGTGAGACACAGACATGATGGGAGAACAACCGAAGGCTAAAATATTGCAGCTTGATGAGGCTATGTCGCGGATTTCAGATTCGCCCCTTATCGTGGGTTCACTTCGCCAGTGGGATACAGCCATAAGGCAGCGTTTCCCAGGTCAAACTTCTCGCTTTCTCAAACCAGGGATGTGGAAAGAGACTTTCCACATCCCTGCTCAAACACTCTTGCGAAACGGGGAAGCAAATCAAACTGCCAGGTGCAACATTCCAGACAAAACAAACGCGCGAGACAGTCTTACGTGTAATTCGTAAACAATACCTTTCTTTTGCCAAACTTTGCTTTGTCCCCCCACGTGCGTCCGGTGACCGTCGTGGTTTTGTCGAAGCTGAAACAATTAAGCCACGAAGATGAAACAGACACACCTGTAAGTGGATTCGAATTTTGTGGGCGCATAAATGCGTTGTTCAATTTGCATTGCACAAGTTTAAATGAAGTTTTCATGTTAATGCACAACACGAACGTGATTTTATCAATATTTCATTTTTGCATGAAAAGGTTTGACAGAAGACCGGAGGACGTTTTGACAGTGGAAAACCACAGGTCTTCCGGACTGGGACACACGACCGCGCAATGCTGACAAGAAGTGGGGTTGAGGGAGACGGAGCCAGAGGGCACGCTGCGGAAAGTTCGGAGGCTTGCCTTTCAGGATGGTATATCTTATTATTATGTTTTCTAACCCACGCACTTCATTACACCAGTGACCATACTTAATATTCAAGAGATATCACGTTGCAAAATATTCGTGTCCTGGGGATTCTTTTTTTATCATTATTAATTTCTTGCTCAGAAATGCCAACTTCCAAAATGCCATTTCAGGGAAATTTTCAAATGAGAACATCATGGACAGAACATATTTTTACAAAACACACAAAGCATCTCTGCTTATTTTATTTGTTAATATTAGGGGACTTGTAAACGGTTGTATCTAAAAAAAAAAAAAAAAAAAAAAAAAACTGCACGCATGAACAGGAATAGCACAAATCGTCATTTTGGGAGTGTAGATACAAGAACTAGAAATGAGAACATATGACCACTAATTGTATGTGGGTATCTGGCCCTTTGAGTGTTCACATTACGAGGCAATGTGTACGGAAGTATTCTCGGCCCTACAATTTGCAGGATGACAGGTCACTGAGACACTTCAAACCATGTTTTTCTGCAGCATGGCAGATTTCTTGAAGTTTGTGACGGAGCTGTTTTTTTTTTTCTTTCCTAAATCGAAAACGTTTGTTTGGCATTAGAATCCCACAAATATGCTTAATACACCAAATATATAAGTTCCTTGAGACGGTTTGAGATTCTGGAAATTTGCCAAAAGGCTGTCAACTGATGAATTACGTGTATTCAAGTTTAAGAAGGCAAAGCGAGGCAAAAACTAAAGACAAAAATCCATCCACCCCCACCCCCCAAAAACCCCAGAAGCTTGTTCAACGTTCCAGGGCGCTTGCATGTAAACAAATAAAATTTCAATACTGAACGTTTAAAAACGTTTTGTCAATTGAGCGCCAGACTGATTTGAGCCTATGCATGTACTTGCGATTGTGTGCAACGTCTGACAGGGTAGAAAAGGAATCTCTCTTTGCAATCGTATTCAAAGTTGATATGGGTCTATTTTGGGAGCAATATCATAGAAAAATGGTTCTATGATAGCATCTTGACATGATGGTCACCTGGCTTCTTGTGATTGGGAGATTAACCACTATAAGAGGTAGTGAGGGCAACTTTGCAATTCCTAAAAAAATACAAGCCTTCACAGAAAAGTAACAGGCAATTCCATTATAAACTATTATGACAACTGAGCACCGATTAAATTGCTTTTACTGTGGTAGACTGTAGTTCGTGTGTGTGTTTTTGCACTTACTAGTTCTTGGTGGCAGTGAATTCTCCCATCTTTACCTGAAGACACATGGCTGTCTTGCTTGGGACCACCAGAAATTTTAATCCCCGTGTCATGGAAGCGTATGTGCTGCCCAGCCCTTCACTGTGTATAACCGCGGAGAGTAGGGCCTGGAACATTAAAGGATAAGGGATAACATTAAAAAGCACAGTTAAAGAAAGAATGTATCTTCAAGTGACCAGTATGGTGCTATGCATGAAAATATACGATGGATTAGTCCTGCAATCCCTCGTAAAACATGAGTTATTACATCGGCAAAAAATTATGCAAAAAGAGTTCTGTTGTTGCTGTTTACAATTGACTGTGGTTTGCACGCGTGGTCTCGCACATGCGATCTTCTGGTTGCTCTGGCCATGCCAGCTTACCAAAATTCTGCTTTAATCTACATCATGTAGACCTACCATATGATTTTAGTAAAACATTTTTATGATGACCAGGTGGCTTTTTGTACCTGAGAGAAGTAACACATAGGAGGTAGTAAGGACAACTCTGCAATTCCTCACAAAATATAGGCCTGAACCCAAAAGCAACGGTTAATTTTATTGCAGTTTATAATAAATTGCTTTTGTGTTGCAGGCTATAGTTTGTGTGTGTGAGCTTTGAACTTACTAGTTCTTGGTGTCAAGGAGCTTCCCCAGCCTACATTAAGAGACTTTGTCATTTTATTGGGAATAATGTTGATGTGGTAAGTTAAAATCTATTCCAGATACGGATAATGAATACTATAGGTTCAACCTATAAGCACATGAGGCATCATAGGCTACTAAATGCTTTGCGTATAACTTTATGATGACCAGGCAGCTTTTTGTACCTGGGAAAAGTAACGCATAGGAGGTAGTAAGGACAACTCTGCAATTCCTCACAAAATATAGGCCTGAACCCAAAAGCAACGGATCATTTTATTGCTAGTTCTTGGTGTCAAGGAGCTTCCCCAGCCTACATTAAGAGACTTTGTCACTTCATTGGGAATAATATTGATGTGGTAATTTAAAATCTATTCCAGATTTGGGTAATGAAAAATATATGATCAATCTTTGAGCACATAAGCATGATTAGTGTGTGTGTGTGCACATTCGCGAGTTGTGATAGAAACGCAGACGAGACTCTTCGGAGATCATATGCGCTCCTCCCGCTCGCTATTCACCTTTCAGACGAATAACGTGTAACCAAATATGAACGTGTGACATTGCTTGAAGGTAACATAACTGAGGTTAGTTTAGGAACTCTGTGTAGCAAAAGAAATTTAGGCATGGGTGTCGTCAGTTTCGCATTAAATTCTCAGAGGCGTGCATGCATGCATTTGGTTCCGTCGCCATGAATCATGATCATAAAAATCAGCAAAATTCTGTGTCACGTTCAGTCTGAAGCGATCATAATGGTTACCAAGTTTGTTACTTAGAGAAAAATTCATTGTACGAAATTGACAGATTGTTAATCACGCAGACCAATTCATGTTTCAATGCTTATTTTTGGGTCAAATCACAGTATATACTGCAATCTGGGACCTGCAATCTATAGCAGGTCCCTGTTACAATTCAGTAGAGGTTTTTAATTTATGGGACACCTTAGGAGGGTAGTGCAGTTGAGAAAAAGACCAACCAGATTACTTCAGCATAAAAACACAATTATATGATAGCTGAAAGACGAAGACATTGTTAAGTTACTCTGCACATCGTGCAGCTAAATAATTTAGTTTAGGGCCAGACTGAACTGAAGCAAACAAACAAACGAACAAAAATACGTCAGCAGTTTCCATGTGACAAAATGTGTCGTTCCACAATTTCAATGTTTTGTCTTAAAATGCAGGAACATTTGAAATCGTACCTGTGAGGCAAATTAATTGTGGTGGGCGCAGTTAGAAAGGTATAACAATTTTGATATCAACTTAATACATTAGCTTTTACGGCCCGAGTAATGGTTTTGGGATGATAAATGATGGTTGTTTCGAAGTATTTGTCATTTGAATGCTCTTCATTTACATTAGTGACAATAAAAGGAACATTAAAGGCAAGCTCGTCCGGCTGTAAAAGTGTGTTAATGCTGCAGACGCCAGAATTAAACAGGTAAAGAAAGTTTAACTTCCAAAATGTTTGCAAAACTGGTGAGTTCATCAGTGTTGTTTTAAAGAAATATATAGTGTCAGTTGCATAACAATACTTTTTGAAACTGGAATGCTTTGTCGTTGTTAAGTCTACCATCACCAGTATACCAGAAAGGCTAGTGCTGATTCAAAATATTGTGTGTAACATTTTTTTTGTGAAGCGCATTAGCATCTCAGTTATTAAATATGTACACATAATGCTCTGTGGTTCCAAGAACAAAGGAGAAAAATTTAGTAAAAATATTTTACTTGATGAAAACTGAGAAAATAACGTGGGGGAAATATGCCAGAAAAAGTATATATAAGCAATGACTGTTAAGCACTGTAAAATCTATTAATACCACCTGCTTTCACGAATGGATGATATATTTTCATCTTTTCTTTGGAAAAGATTTATTATTTTTTTGGTGTGCTTCAAACAAGGAACAGCGACTCGCCGGAGAGACACCCGGTGCTGTTCCAGTTCAAGTTAAATTAAGTGAAAGTCACCTTCGTGTGTTCGCCATGTTTGGGGTTCATGGTGTGGGGAAGTATGGTGTAGTAATGGTGCTGTCCAGCTGCGGGCAGTCCTTATGCTGCCTTGCTTGGTACAGTCGTCATACTGTCCAACTTGCTTTAACGTCCCCCCACTTACACACTTTTATTTTTTAAAATTTTATTTCATGCGTCAAAAGGAGTGAGTGGGATGTAATATGTTTTCACCAGCGTAGCTTATAATATATGCTTTACGATGTCTCCTTGCTCCTGTATCTTATTGCAGATTAACGAGGCTTGGAGGTGAAGCCCAGCTACAGGTAGCCCGAATTAGTGATTGCCGGGAACACAGAAGCGAAATGTATTTTAGACTAAAATAACAAAAACGCAAGGTATTATATTTATTGTTTCTGTTTTGTGGGTTGCATTATACGACAATACAAAACTCAAAAGAATGAATTGCATACAAAAGTGTTTGATTTGTTTATTCACCGATTACTTCATACATTTGTAACATGTTCCGTATTCGACACAAGTATTTTATATTTTTGTAGTGTTTGACTTCTATTTGATGTAAACCGTATCTTTTATTAGTTCGGTCATGTGGCCTTGATGCATTCATTAAGATCCATGCTCCATACAATAATAGGAAGACTTAATTTTCTTTCTTTTTTGTTCTCTTGGACGTTTCGAGTCATGCCCTTTTATTTTCCATGCTACAAGTACCTCCGGCGCTGCGCAGGTAGCATATTAAACGGACTTCAAAAGAGGTCATGTGTAAAAGGGGAAAGAACATCCATTTTAAATGTGTTTCAACTAATGTCCAAGCTACCTGAGGCCTGACAAAAATATCTGTGTGGTTCTGGTAACCTGACAGTACCTACTTAAAAGGCCTAACCCTAGAATTAATGGAACCTGAAACAAAGTACTTTCAAGCCGCCCGTCCCTAATAGAAGTTGATCGAACCAGGCCAGTGCTAGAAGCTCACTCAGACAAAAAAAAAGTACAGCAATGTTTTCAGTGGCCCAAATGAGACACAAGTAGCCCAAAAGGCCAAAGCGAGCACCTGGAGACATGCTGGGTCGGGGGCATGCCCCGTCCCGCCCCCCCCCCCCCAAAGATGTCGAAGTTGAGCATGCATTCTGGTGACTTTCGAGTGGAAAATCTGGCCTTGACATGGTTGACGAAATCACAACTTTTATGTCATTATTTAACTGATTTGGCTATTTATACTCAGATTGTACAAAAATCTGATGGAAAGTAGCAAAAATTAACCAATAATTTTTTAAAAAGACGATCGCCATGTTATCAATTAAGATACAACAATTTTTGTAGTTACACATGTAACGCCTTCCAGAATGTTTGCACAGATATTCATTACGTTTA
Organism: Hermodice carunculata; assembly: GCA_964020975.1. Taxonomy (NCBI): domain Eukaryota; kingdom Metazoa; phylum Annelida; class Polychaeta; order Eunicida; family Amphinomidae; genus Hermodice; species Hermodice carunculata. The sequence continues at coordinate 75,403,246 of OZ026617.1, forward strand.
TTAATTGGGGAAAATTAACAGATAACTTAACCTGCGATTAATTAGTTGTGTATTTTCTCTACAAAATCAAGAGGGAAAAATACATAAGCTAATGACAAGGCCAGAATGTACTAAAATATTATCCCTGAATGTTGATTAATAATATTTTATTCATGCACATAAAAAGGGTGTACAATTGACATACTAAAATAAATAAAATCTATAAAAAAAGACAAGTATATAAGTATACATATGCCAACATGGTGCAATATAATAGCTGAAAGCACACCAAACAATGATGCGTTAAATAAGAGCATCAAAAGCCTAGAGGGAATCCTGCTTTGGCTTATTTCCATGGTGGATCACAACATGAAAATAGCAAGTATAAAGTCAGAAAAATATCAAGTTGCTTTGCACAAGTCTGCAGCTGAAATTTAATTATTTATGAATTAAAAGATAGATCTAAATTTTTAATAAATTAATAGTACCAAAGGCATATTTTTAATAACACTTAGATCCTGAAATTATAAATATATAAAGCGGTCCCTCTACAGTACTCCTATCTCGTGCATCAAGAATGATTTCACCTTATTTTTGAAAATGTTCTTACATTGACTCTCTTTGACATAACCTGGCAAGTTCTGCGTGGTGCAATCATCATGCAGTAGTTCCTGCAATTACAGACCCCAGTCCCCAGGGTTAGGCGACCACCTGGTCAAAACGACCGGCTTTTCTTGGCACGGGCGCTTTTGCAATGTTAAATTACCCGACGCGAACGACTGCAACACGCGAGCAACAACCAGTAAAATCACTCCATGGACGACCACCCGTAAAAAAAAGTGGTCGTTCTAGTCAACCGTAACCAAGTTTTAAATTTAATAGAAAAGCTGGCCACTGTGTGCTGTTATTTTGCAGGAAAGTCAACTCAAATACAGCATTTTATTTCAACTTTTTCTGGACGTTTAATTTGGGCCAGGGAAAAAAGCATAGTTCCTGCATATACGCACGGTGCCGATGGTGCGGTGATCGGTATCTAATACTATTTTGCTAGGTTCCAGGTGTCCTTTCTCCGAGTTAGCAGGGGAAACGGAAACCGAGTAATTATATCAGGTACAAGAGTATCTATCAATGTGAAACAAGTCATAAGTAAAATGGATATTCATGTATCAATTTGCTGAGGATCGAGTTACATAAGATTGATAACAATGTTTTATATTAGTTTAAATGAAAGTTTAATATGCTGTCTTCTCAAACGTGCATAGTGCTCATAAGAAGTTTCGTTTTGCTACAAAATTGGATAAAAATATAAAAAAGATCTCTTAAAAACAAGCTATTTTGGTCGCAAAAAAATTTTAAAAGCCCAGCCTGAAATCTAAAGTTGGTAATAAAAAACGCGGTCATGATATGAATAGTGTTTGTGAGTAGATCTTTTGTTGCTCTCAGGGGAACAACTTTTGCCGTTCTTGAACGTTTACAGAGTATTTTGTTGAAATTACCCGGTGCATAATATTTTGTGGTCTATATTGAACAGACGCGCTTTTTACTTTCAATACCGATCTGTTCATGAACACAACCGTCACAAATTAACACTACATCTCGATTTCAGAAATCCCAATAAAGCCCAAGCCTTCATTATTTGAAGGTCGTGGAAAAATAATTGACGTGAAGTGTTCAAAACTTTCAATGTTAATGCCGTTATTGATAGCCCGTAACTCTAAAACAATACAAACAAACATGCCTATTCTGAACTATGAACATGACCATCGAATTCATTTTCTGGACTGAACCAATTTGTGTGAAAAAGAATGTTCCTTTTAAATACTTCCCGGTGTGTTTTCTGTTGATGACTATATTGTTGCTGTAAACGCACGTGACAAAGCTGAGAATAAGAACAAAACAAAATATCAAAATAGTTGACCATTCACACATTTTGTAGTTTGATGTAGGATGGAGGTTTGATAACACCGTTCTAGTTATCTGAAAGTTCAATAGCAATATTGATACGGATCAGCTGGAGATTCGATTACACCATTGCTGCAAGCTATCTGGCGGCTCGACAAACCATTGCTACCAAACAACTGAGGATTCGCTAACAAGATTGCTACAAGTCACGCAGAGGTTTGATAACACCATTCCAGCTGGTGAACTGGATGTTCCCCAGCATTATTGCTACCAAACAGCTGGAGGTTCAAGTCGATAACACAACCGCATATATGATAACACCATTGCAACAATCGAACACAGGGTCCGCAAAAGCTCTTGTTTTGAATGACAGGCATCTATCTGTAATTTTAATGTCAGTTCAGCAAACATGTTACAAGAGCTGATGGGCCTGTTGGTGTCAATGCATAAAATCTGCACATCAATCCTGTGTGTTATGCCATGCTAAAGCCTCGTCACTATCCTTGCGCCGTGACATGATGCAGGATTTCATCACACAGATCACGTGTTGCGGGGGCTGGGTGAAGGTGGGAGTGGAGGGTGTGGGTGTGGGAAGCATATAAACACAGTTATATCTTTCTGTTGAGGTGATTAATCTCCCTTCATTTTCATATGTTGACTGAGAAATAATCCCATCTGCTAATATGAAAATGCATAGTAAATGTTATGGTGGTTTCATCCCAGCAAGCTGGGAGTTTAATAATACGATTGCAACCGATGAGCCAGAATTTCGATAACACCATTAGGCTAGCCTTACGAGATTCATCAGTTACACATCAATAATCAGAGAGCCCTTGCGCTTTATGCTCCTGTTGACTGTGCAGGCATAGACACAAATGAAAGATAAGGATGGCTTTATTTGAAAACTAGCATTGTCTTGTTTGATCGCATATCCAACGTTTTTATTGATAAAAAAGGTCCATGTTTTTTTTTCTTCTGGTGATTGATTTCCCAGATTAATCTATACACCAGAGATCACGATCGGCATTTGTAGTGTTCTTTATGGTGCATAGGAGGTTGAGATTGAGATTGAGAGTGTCAGATTCTCGTAACTGTAATGCTTATGCAAAAATTCATTGTAATCCTTTTTATGGCGCATGGGGTATGGGACAGATTTTAATGCCTGTAATACACTGGTTCAATGGGTGTGGCCCCCATAAAACATTTTAAGCATTAAAGAACAGCAGAAGATCCAGATGCCGATTGCATTTTCTCAACTTTTGCACTAGGCAGTACATCCAGTGAGTGTCAGACAGAACGTTCACATCAAATGTCAACGTCGACAAGAAGAAGGAGAAAAAGTAGTGAAACCTTCGTTTGAACATGTTTTATTTCATAACGATACGCAAAGTACAGAATGTCATGTAATACAACTGTATGTAGGGGAGGAAGGCTATGCCCCATATTAACCCTTATTGTAGACAGTGCACAAAAAGACAAATTAGAAAAGACACCACATGGCCCGGCACCTTCCACCATGACGTAAGTTGTAAACATCACAATTGTATTCAAAAAAGCTATACATACAAGTATTTACATCCATCAATAATATGATTGTTGTTGGTTGCACAGTTCACATGACACCAACCAAACAGCACGTACTGCACACAACATTATACTTACTCCACATAGTGTTTGTCTGTTATATTTAAATTTTATTAGTCCGAAGTTAGGCTTCACTTATGAAGAGGTTCTTAACGCAATTGTATGAGATTGAGTCAACAGCTTTCCTCGACGTCCATAGTTCGTCAATGAGAGTTGTTGACCTGGACTATATGTACAAAGAATCGCACATGATTTACAGTAGACAGGTAGAGAAGTCATCATTTCTTAATGCGTGTACAGAACCCAGGACAAGGTGCCAGTAGTCTGCGGGCAGGACTCACTGCCGTGAATCTGTTCATCGTCATGCTGCAACGGGGCGCCAAATGCTGACGTCCGACTTCTGCATACAGCCGTCAACCAAGTTAATGGACACACATAAATTCACATGAACATTCACATAAACAAGTTGATAAAAATGCGATAACAGCTACCTCTGGACAAAATAATATTACTGCAAGATAGAATATAGTATCTCAAAAGATGCTGCCTTTTTCTATGTATACGCTCGTGATGGTTTATACGATGGTGTGCCTCTTTACGAGTATCATAACTGTTCGGCGTGATACGAGATTTTCACATACAAGTATTGGTTGGTATGACGTGGACCAATGCTAGCGCATATATTTGAACTATCACAATGGCCCACGTTCTGTCCTTTGTCCACTGTAAACATTAATCTCTTTCTGCCTTTTGTCATAAGAATCACCAGGTAACTGATAAGCGTGTCTGATTATGCAGTAAATATATGTATACTCAAATATTTATGAATTGTTGTCTTCTCTCCCGGAAGAGGGACAGAGACTGTAGGACCAGACCCCTTTCATGCAGCACAGAGAAAGAATTGTCCGTATCAATAAAAATTGTATTGCTTACAGTCAGTCCATTTCATGTGCATATATCATGAAATTTTGACAGTTTTCGTATAACAAATTAAGACTGAGTCGAGTAGCGTGAACATACACGGAACAAATCGGTACAGTGTCTTGCAGTGCTCTGTCTTCGATAAATATAAGTGGCTGTACTCGAGGTAATAATTGGTATTTGCCCAATAAGATCGACGAAGTTCAAATATGGATGCCAGCAATCGAACTTGACATTACTGATACAGATTTAATCTCTGGCCCACAAGGACTTCAGTAGTTGTTCTTGTTTAGCGGTTTACATTAACGCAATTTTTTGTGTTTCCATTGCCACGACCATCACATACATTTGTTGCTGCAACACCATCTCTTCACAGTGGTGATTAAATATGATCGGGTAGTTTCGTCTCTACAGAACGGGGTTATCTGACATCCAGCGTCGTATGTCGCCGTTGTTCTGCCAGCGAAGGTTATGTACCTTGTATGTACAAAGCACACACAGTTTCTGGGGCAGAACTTTGTTCCAACGGCCTTGCAGGCACTGAGAGATTTACCGGAGTAACAAGAATAGCAGGTGGGTGACTGCACCGAGACGAAAAAAATAGGCAAGATATCGATACTCACGGGTGACTTCAATGATGGGTGTGTTGATTGGAACTCCACTCATCAGAATAGTGAACTAGGCATGTCTCTCTTTAATCTCGTTGCTCCATTAAATCTTTTCCAGATCATAGTTGAACCTACTAGAATAAACGAGTATTCAACCAGACTGTTGGACTTTCTAATCATTGACTCGCCTGGACTTATCCTGGAAAGTGGAGTCTTAGCTCCTATTTCAAATTCTGACCACTCTGTTATTTTTTGCCCCTTTTCACTCTACTACCACAGAGACCGCTCGTTCAAAAGAGGTGTACGGAATTTCAAAAAAGCTGATTTTCAACATCTTAATACTACCTTATCTTTTGCTCCCTAGAACACTGCCTTCAACGTCTTCCATTCAATTGATGATAAAGTATCTTGCTGGTCTGACCTTTTCCTAAAAACTGCAAAAGAGTTTATTCCATACAAAGAAGTTACCTTTAGGCCAAAGGATAAACCTTGGATAACAACTGGAATTAAAAAAAAAACTATTAAAAAATTGACTGAAACTCCTCGCCCTTTCACTCTTGATGTATGTGTCAACATTGACAGGTATTATCATTATAACAAAAAGCGACGCATTGAGGTTGTCATGGTAATAAAAGTCTCAATAAACTCCTCCTTTTCTAAACTACGCATACAAATTAGATAAGAAAATTATGAATCCCAAACAATGGTGGAACTTTTCTAACTTCTTGCTTGCATTGAAAATCCATGAAGACATGCCTCCTATTATTGAAGAAAATAAAATTATCTCGAGCATTACCGAAAAATGTAACGTATTTAATACTTACTTCGCTAGTCAATACGTTATGCCGATGATGATGCACCACCCCTGTTAAACTTTACCTGCCATAATGGGGCACGCATGAGTGATTTCACGCTCAATGAAGAAAGTGTCAGGAGAGCTTTACTATTATTAAGATTAACTTCTGCATGAGGCCCCTACAATATAGGCAATACTCTCCTAAAAATACTGCTGACTCCATCTCCAAGCCCTTGACAAAATTTTCAACCTCTCTCTCAGTGTCTCCCAACTTCCCGATTCTTGGAAACGCTCTAACATCTGCCCTGTGTTTAAAAAATGAATAAACAAATCCAGAGTAACTATCGTCCAATTTCCTTGGAGTGTAACGTATCTAAAGTTTCAAGCGACTGATCTTTAATTTGATTTTTGAATATCTGACAGGTAACAACCTACTAACTGATAAGAACTCTGGGTTTAAAGCTAATAATTCAACTACCAACCAACTAATAAGTATTCTCCACAATATCTACAATGGATTTGAAAATTCCAAGAAGACAGAATGGTATTCGCAGATATCTGGGAAGCCTTTGACAAAGTGTGCCACAAGGGCCTCCTCTTCAATGTACGACAGCTGGGGTTGTCTGAAGGACTTCTCAGGTGAATAAATGGTAGCCTCTCAAACCGCTTTCAACGTATTATTGTTAGTTTGAACGTATTTATTTAGTCTGAATAGCCCTATAGTGCATCGAGATAGCCAATACATGAGTTCTACAGAACATGGAGACACACAGTTGATATAAACAAGACACACATGACAATATATAATGTTACCCATGTATAACATCTGTGTAAACTCCTTTCGAATATTAGGATTATCCACGGGCAAACCGCCCTTGGCTTCCTGTTCAGGCCGGCGTGCCTCAGGGATCAATTCGGGGTCCTTTATTATTTCTTGTGTATATAAATCACATCGTAGATGATTTTACCTGTGGTGTCCGCATTTTTGCCGACAACACTAGCATACTTGGGATAGCTGAAAACCCTACCGACTCAGCACACCACTTGAACACAAACTTTTAATTATCTACCACCACTGGGGTAAATTATGGCGCATGGGTTTGATGACATAAAATCCATTTCAGTTATTTTCTCGTCCAAAATCAATAAACCTCATCATCCCCCTGTCCTTCTAGGTTGTACCGCCATATCAGAGGAAGACATCCATACTCACCTTGGAATTACTCTAGCCAACAATCTCTCTTGGCGTACGGATATCACACGCATCACCAACAAAGCCAGCCAGCGTACGGGACTTCTTCGTAGATTCAAATTTAAGTTATTCCAAAAAAAAACTAGGAAGATTATGTTTTTCAATGGTTCGGCCAATTTTTGAATATGGTTTTGTTACCTTTGATAATTGTGGGCAAGGTCTGAGTGATTTACTTGAGTCGATTCAGTACGAGGCAGCTAAAATATGCACTGGCGCACTAAGGCACACATCTCATAACAAACTCTCAGATGAACTTGGTTGGCCTACACTAGCCAGTAGACACAAATATTTCAAATTAACCATTTTCTATAAAATGCATTTTAACTTAACTCCTTCCTATCTATCCAACCTTATTATATACCTCGCGCCCCCCGCCATTGCTGGTCGTACACTCCACCATAGGCCTATCAGCAACCTTCGCCTCATCATATGCCGAACCCAACAGTTTGAATCCAACATTGCTCCAGATTTCTACACCCATGGTCAGCGATTTGCCAGCATCTGTCATACCTAGTAACGATTAGGATTCTCTAGACTCATTTCCGATCTCCATATAGTAAATATCATTCAACAGCCCAGTTGTGCCTGCTCCCACCCAACTGAGGATTTTACACACGTTTGTCTCTGCTGCCCTAAATATGTCCAGGAAAGAAAAAAGTTCCTGCTTAGCATCACTCCGTTGTTAGCTCCCTGATGTTAACCCAAACCTTATCATTCATGTTGCAAGTGACAGACTATGTAGTGTCTTATTATTCGAGAGTAAAGAACTTTCAGAATAATGCAATACAGTAATTTTCAGAGCAATGCAAAATATTATTGTATAAACATGCCGATTGATACTGTATCATTGTTATACCTCAGATCATTGGTTCATCCAACAGGTCTGTAAAAATGCATTTATAATGCTCCCACATATGGGTCAACACTCCACAAGTGGGTCGACAATGACAAGGCGGGAAGGAATACCCGAGCTGCTAGGCGCACTGGCGGCTCCACAGTGGCAGTGTGAGTTTGCAGCCACGGTGCTTCGGTCGTGCCCAGCAGGCTATAATCTCCCCTTCAGTCGCTCCCGGTGTTGAGGATGCATTAGCTTGTCACTAAGTCCATTTGTGTATATATGCATGTTTTTGATCGGATTGGAATCTTAAATATTGAGTTTGTTTAGTTGCACAACAGTGTGTCTACCTGAGTGCATGGTCACAATACTTGTACATTGTTTTGTCTTATGCGTCTTGTATACATCATTTTGTGCGTCTCCGTGTCTGGAGAACCATCTAAATTAGTTATATTTGTGTACTACTGGGTCACCCAGTGAAAATAGATATGTTTGAACTAAAACTAAATAAATTTAAATGAATATAATCAGCAAGGCTTCTTCTCCATAGAATAGCCGTGGCGCCGAAAGCGCGACCCCGTATAAGTTTAATACCATCGCCCATTGTTGAACCCCTGCAGCATAAAACTGGTTACTAATCCCAACGAGAAAGGGCGAATGTTCCTTGGCAAGCCAATGTTCCTGCAATGAACATATAGGGGTCAAGTAGTTCACGTTCTTTGTTAACAGGGTTTTTTACTGATTGACAATTAGGGGTAACCAGTCTCGGCTTATTCATCATGTTAATTTCAGTTTAATGTTTATTGAAAGCTTGTCCAGGATCACAGCTCTTTCGTACCAGTTAACGTTCCGGCCACGTCGCGCCGTCAAGAAGCGTCTCTGTGTACGAGATACGTACACTTCCCTGGTACTTTGCGTCAGCTGACAGTTTAGAAGACGCGTAAGAGTCAAACTTGGTAGCAAGTTTCTTACATTCGAATACAATGTTTGCTGTCTCAAGTAGGTAGGAAAAACAAGAGCTTCAACAGATGTATTAGAGTCCAGGCGTGCTACAAAAGCTTCGGTTTTTGCTGCTTGTCGCAGCACAACACCGACCAGACGGCTGGATCCCTTGGCACAACGTATCTCCGAGTCCAAGCGTGCTACAAAAGCTTCAGGTTTTGCTACTTGTCGCGGCACAACACCGACCAGACGGCTGGATCCCTTGGCACAACGAATCTCCGAAGATTTGGGGTTTTTTTTCTGCGTTGAACAATGGTAAACACATCATCTCCCACATTTGTAAGGCTGGAAAACAGCGTGTTCTGGTAGACAGGGGCATTTGAACCTTTATTTGGGGGCTTCGATTGTGGTTGTTTTGACATAACAGCATTAACTGTTGGCTGAATTGTAGTCAAAATTTTTGGTGGAGACGCAGTTTTCGCACTCGATGTCGTAAAAACTGCTTGCCTGCCTGACGAGTGTCTCTGTGCAGAAACAGAGTTGTATATCCTAGAAGCCTCTGTCAGATCAGCGTAAAGTCTGGGAACTTGAGGCCTTTATCCACATAATTACGGGGAGCCGCCATAAATAAATAAATAGATAAATACATACGTACATACATACATACATACATACATACATAAATAAATAAATAAATAAATAAATAAATAAATAAATAAATAAATAAATAAATATTATGGCACACAGGCAGACGGATGGTCGCATACGCGTTTTCATGCTGGTCCCGGAGAGAGCCGCTTGTTTTTTCGCCCGCCCACTAGGACACTTGCCCTGTTCACTCGAGAGGAAGGCCTTGCTCTGCAGGCGACACTCCGTCAACACACGCGGAAGTGTTAAAAGATTTTTAGAGGTTCTGTTTGTAGGCATACACACACACACGCACTCTCTCTCACACACACACACACACACACACATATATATATATACATGTGTGTGTTTTTTTAAATGTTAGATTTAAAGAAAAAAATCCTCAGTAAGACTTGTATGATGTAGGTGCTCTGACTTGTATTTTTAATATTACATTTAAGTTCAAATTAGTTGTACTTATATTTTGTCTTTTGTTCCACTGGTATGTACATATACGAGTCTACACTGTATTTCAATGAGTTTTATGTACCTTTTTTTTCTTCCCTTGCATGGGTCTTAATAAAATTATTGTCATTACTATTACTATTATTATTATTACTATTATTATTATTATTATTATTATTATTATTATTATTATTATTATTATTATTATTATTATTATTATAATTATTATTTTTATTATTATTATTATTATTATATGTAAGTATATTTATAATATGCATATATATATATATATATATATATATATATATATATATATCACGTCCTGAATCTATGATGACAGTAGCTTGTTTCCAGCTTCTAGTTTTATGCGAGTTTGTTATATATGTTCCTTATTGCAACAATTGAGTTGGTACAGTGTATATACATTGGAAAATTTAATTATACATTTGGTCAGTAGTTTTGTGAAAGTATAGAACAAGTAACTGACAACTAGTAACCGTTCCCAGTTCCTAGTTCCTTATCCTATATTAGGAATTTTGTAATTATGTCAATTAATGATAATTGACTACAAGTGATGGATAAAGATTTGTCTGCTCTTATATGTTAATTATTTGCTAATTCCTAGGGTTACATACCTGACTCACGTTTCTTTATCTTGAGGTTTCCCGCCAATTCTTTTGTTTTTTTTATTGTGGCTTTGGTTTTTAAGTTGTTCAGTTCATGTTGACTTGACTGAGATTTATTTTTTTAAAGATGAGCTGAACAGAAATTGGGATCGTTATGGAGTTTTTGGACTGTATGAAGGTATGGGATATTTCGTACTATTTTTTTTTTTATCTTTGGGTGTCCATTCGGATATGTCACGATCAAACAAGAGATCTGGTTTGCAGAGAGTTTGTGTGCCGTTTGCCATCTTATACCCTGTTAGCAACGACAGGATTTATAGGACTTTTCGACGACGGGAACAAATTGCTTTTCGAGGAGATATGCCCAGATGATGACGAACAGTTTCGTTTGTCATCAGAAGATAATAGAAATGATTATCTTTATTTTGAAGGCGTTTTGGGTGGAGACTTTTCATTAGATTATGTTCGTGATCAAGATGATTTGATCGATAATCGGCAGAAAGAACTTACGGAAAAACGATGTATTCTTGAGACACAAGCTAAATGCAGAAGATACAGCTTTGAGAAAGAAAATTGACTCTGTATCTAAGAAGGGGTTAGCCGGTAAAGGAAAATGCTTTAACACGCCAAGGGGAGTCACTTGATACTTAATGTTGTGAGGTCCAAGGCAGATGCAAAAGCCGCTCATATTCAGTTACAAAGGCAGTTTGAGAACTTCCATCGGCAGGCGGAGGACCAACACCAACATATCAAGGGTGATCTGTCTTCTGGTGACATTCAATCTGTTGCCGCAAACTTCCAGGGGCCATTCTGGAAACGTCACGAGGTTGATAAAAGACCAAAGTCAGGGTCACAGGCATGGCGGAATGAGTAAACATGGGCATCATTCCACTTCAGGCAGTTCTCATCAAGGGCATGATTAAAGTTCCAGTTGTGAAAGTGGAGATACTTCTGTGAAATATCTTCTGACAGTGAGTCTATAACTGGTATGTCTGTTGATAAAGCTGGCTGTTCTGGTGAGGAGACCTCTGATACAAATTCCAGTGATGTTATTTCAATTAGACTTAAGAATATAACTACTACAAACAAGATGAGTAAACATAACCATAATAAAAGCAAACTGAAGCATGGATGCTTTAAGAAAGTGGGCGATTCTGTAGTGAACCTGAAATTTAGCCTAATTCAAAATTGTCCCTTCCGTATGCTGGTAAAGGTATTAAGTTTGACGAGCTTACTATACCATTATTTGTGGCATTAATTGTGGCTGGGTTCATAAAATCTCTTAAACATGATATAAACATCAAACGTCAAGCAGGTACTGGCCAAGTTACAACATTTGCCTAACTGGATGTATGCTGCTACTCACCACGAGTGGGAAACAATTTTGGATTTACCCTCAGCAATTGTACTGGGTATTGAGCATGACAATCGCCGATGGGGTGATTGAACAGTGGATATTCAGTCAAAAATGTTGGATAGCTCTTATAGTAACAAATCTACTGAAATCAAAACAGTTTCAAGTGGTACCGGCAATTCTACTAGCAATAATGTTTTAGGTACAAGTAGTAACATATATTCTGCAGGCAATATCTATCTGGGAAAGGGGGTAAATGAAAAAAAAAATTGGTGTTGTAAAAGGAAAAAAGGCATGATGTTTTACACATATGTCCTACCTGTCGACTGATAGAAAGAGTGCAGAATGAACATGGTGAGTGTTCACCTGATTAGAAAAAACAAGGTAAAACAGTACAGCAAGCTCGGAAAAGTTTTAAAGAATGACTAGGGCCATATAAATCTGATGTTGGTTGCATTATCATATTGCAGAATTTTTCTCTTAATGACTGTACAATCTTGCTTGAAAGAGTATGTGTCTGGTGTTGACCTTTGTGCATTCTTTCTGCCAACCAAGGTGGAAGACAGTACGTTTGATGGAGACCAGAGCTTACCAACAGTTGCCTGTGTGGTGTGTCCTGGTGATATAGGTTTGCCGAGATAGTCCTAGCGAGGTGATATTTTCCTTGACCGTGTCTTACCTTTTTGGTTGCGTTCTTCGGCTCTATGTTGTCTGAGGATCATGGATACAATAGCCTATTTGTTTGGAAAGGCAAGTTATCATATAATATTCTTTCAGATGATTTCGGAGAAGTTGATACTGAGGGTAGGGCAGATCAAGCCTTCAGTTTCCTCAAGGATTTGTTGCTGGAGTTGGGAGTTATTGAGGCGAAATGCAATGCAGTAGCTCCTTGCACACAGATGATTTTCCTTGGTGTTTTGATAGATAATGTGAACATGACCATTTCTGTGCCCGTGAAAAAACTGGTGGATATTCAGTGTGGTCTGCATAGTTTGTTAGGCAAAAATACAGTGTCAAAGAACAGTTACAGTCTTTGATTGGCAAATTACAATTTACAGCTTGTTGTGTATATCCAAGTAGAATATTATATTTTTTCCCTGGATGTTGGCTTATTTGAGGTCCCTCAGTTGTTATTCACATGTTCTTTTGTCACAACATTTTCCATAGAAAATTCATTGATGGCGTATGTTTGTGGCTCATTACAATGGGATTTCCATAATTACCCAGATGGACTGGTCTGTGCCAGATGCAGTTGCATCCAAAGAATCGTCGCTCACTGGATTGGGATTGGGGGTGGGGTGGTTACTTCTTACTGGCGAGCTTTTCCACATAGTATACCCTGGGTATATTTTGGACTATAGTCTTGATATGAATAGGTTGGGGTAACTTGCTGGGGTAACAGCACTGAAGTAGTGGGGAGCTTCGATACATCAGTGTAGATTTTTTTTTTTTTTTTTTTTTTTTTTGTTTGTAAAAAAAACGATTTCTGTTTCATTCCTAAATTCTGGTAGGGTCAGAATTTCTTTGCTCTTCTCTGAGGGAAGTTTCATTTCTTTGTGCTGTCAATGAAACTCACATAAGAGCTCAGCAGATATGAAGTTCTGATAATCGGCTAAGCGATCTTTTGTCCAGGTATCATAATGATGTATCTATATTAGATGAGTTTCTACATAAGGTTGGTTGTGATGCCACATCTAGATTGATTGTGATGGGCTCTTCACATTTCCAGCTAACTGGTAATTTGAGTGTCTGATCAGATACGGAGAGATGTGTTGTTTTCGGAGGGAGCAGGTCATGCAGGTAGGACTATGCGTAGTTTAAAGTTCTAGTGGCGAACCTTTATTCTATTTTGTAAATTTTCAAACTCACATTTTTGCCTGCATCGTTATCGACTGTTTGAGCTTTTGCACAGCCCTTGATCAGGACTTCTAAGGCTGCGAGTTCCATTCCCAATTATTGGAATGGAGAAAAGGTGTTACATTTTATGTCAGGTTTTGAGTTAAGACATTCACAATGCATTCCGTGCAGATTATTGTTTAAGGGTATATTTGATATTCATCATATTAAACATGCTATCCCTGTTACTCCACATGCGCTGTCTGTTTCATTGTACCCCTTGAGTTTTCCAGTCACCTTCATGTGGCGTGTTGTGCAGCTTCTTGATAGGACCATTTTACATGTCAAGGAAATACTACACTGATTCCACCAAGTTTGCAAAAATTCAGATATAGAGAACATTTACAAAGAATTTGTACCTAGGAGCCGGGAACTACAATAGTAGCTGGTTTCCGGTTCGCAGTTTGAAAAGCAGTCGTGATTTTTGTTTTATTTTGTTTTTTGACAGTTGCTTGTTCCAGTTTCTGCCAATTGCAATAATTGAGTTGGTATGTACAGTAAAAAGTTTGACAAATAATATTACTGCAATATTTGAGAAAAAAAAATAGAAAATATAATCTTGCTAAATAATGACTGGTCTCATGAGAATAATGAACCAGGAAATGAGAAACGGTAACCAAGATTTCGAACGTACGTCCACTTCAAATATCAAAAATTCAAATGTCATACTGGTCATTAACGTTTTAGTGACTTCTGACATACACACTCTGAAATGTCACGTCTTGTTACCAGATCACCTTATCGTATTGAATGTAATCTGGCAATGTTGAAGCAATTGCATTCTGTGGGTTGGGTCAGTTGATGTTCGCATGGACAGACCATGCGTTTAGCTCGGTCTTCGTACTCAGGGGCAGTTCTTTACGTCAGGTCTTATCTCTGAAATTTACGTCACTGGAAGGCCATCCTATCTTGGTATTTAATTCAGCACGTAATGCATTCGCATCTGTTCTTATAAATTACATCCCCATAGACTATCAGGTGACTAATGGTATGAAAAGAACAACAACAACAACAGCGGCAAAAAAGATTGAAAACTAAGCCGTATAATGAGCAAAATATTGCTTAAACTATAAATTATCTGTTTCCGGGATGCAGTTTGCTGGCAAGAGCATCATAAAGTGCAGAACAACTGCATGCAATTCGTGTCACTTACATGCATCTAGTAAATAATCAGTTCAGTTATTTTACACAGAGAAGCAAATGCCACTGAGACTATCACTATGAATATAGGCTTCTAGATTGGCATGGATTTCAAGATGTTTTGTGAACATACATAATATAAAAGTTTTCTTCTTTTGGTCGGGGCCATGAATGTACAGTATGTTCTTTGGCATTACTTATTTATTGATAATTTGCTTTGTGCGAACACACACACATTCATATTATGTATTTATGTGCACTCCAATATGTCCATAGAGAATGATGCCATACCAACAATCATCAGTTTATTTACTAATTATACATTGTATGAGCCCATTTTGATATCAATTAATCTATATCCAATAGCAATATGGCTAAAGTAGTCCTCATATGGCCGCTAATGTGCAGAAAGGAAGTCACACAACAGGGCTGTCTGGGTCCCATTTCTCAGTGGCTAATGATCAAGCAAAGCTGGTCACCGATGGCCTGATTTTGCCTGACTATTAAGGGCAAAGTCCCTTCGAATCCGCCGCTCAAAGCTTAAAAATCCGTGCACCAATTGGCCTAACATGATGTGAATGTTGCAACATTTTTACATAAGATTTGCACCTCGGACTTTGAAATGAACGGGGCAAAGGCGTGCCACGTTTATGTTAATCCTAGACAAAGGTTTGGTCATTCAGTCTAACACACCTTTGGTTTTCAGCATAATGGACAAATTCAGAACTCTGGAGAGCTTGATTTTCGCACGTGTGTTTAAGACACCCAATATGATTGGCTGGTTTTATACCCCTACCCCAGGCTACAAAGATACATGGTAATATTTGGGCAACTCATGGTGCAAACCATATTGTCTAACAAACCAGGTACGTAAAACAATGAATAACATTTTCTTTTGTATTGTGAACTAACCAGTTAAAATGATAATATGTGTTGGTTTGTAGTTTAAAGAGGAAACAACTTATACTCCCATCATTGCAATGGTACCATTTTATATATTCATTATTTTCTGGTACATTTAATTGTATCGATGCGTCTATGGACGTCTTGGACGTAGTTTCCTTTCAAGACTTTCATTCAATTTTTATTCAGAAGTGCTGAAAAAAAATATGTGCCAAAATACAGGAAAATGTGTGAAGAAAGCAACAGTGTAGCTTCTCAATATATTTCATGCAATGTGCTCAAAATTATTTCATACGTGTATCCGTAACCTGGTGTGAGAAGCAGACACCTTGGCCTGTCCCCTTGAGGAGTGTTTAAAGTCTGCACAAAGACTTTCCTTGCTAAATGTGAACTTTGTGACTTTAGCCAAGAGCTCTACTCTCCTCCCCACGGCAATGGACCTCGAGGTCTACATAATATTTGTCCACGTCGTGTAGTAGTTTTCTTACAGTGGACCATAGTTCTCAACAATGGTAGAGAAACTGAACCAAACATGCGAGATAGATGGATAAAGTGAGAGAGAGAGAGAGAGAGATAGGTAGATGGCCAGACAGACAGACAGATATAGATAGATAGATAGATAGATAGATAGATAGATAGATAGATAGATAGATAGATAGATAGATAGATAGATAGATAGTAACTTTATTTAAAGAGTGACACTGTAAGCACAACTTATCTTCCCAGTAGTCCTCCAGCATAAATACGTAAAATGCAGTCATGATATAATTTGAGTAACTCAAAAGACATGTAAGTTCAATATAAATATGCATAGATAAGCCAATTAGAAGATGAGAACAACGAAAGTAGATTGTCGTAGAATTGCCGTTCTCCATACTTGAGTTATACAGGAGATCGGTAAAGCCTTTTAAATATTTGTAATCAGTAAGCTGGGGTTTGTTTTGCTTGTTTTTTTTTTCCGAGGTTCAATTTGTTCCACAGATATGGAGTTCGATACAAAAAAACCCTACTTTTGAATTGATTGATTTGGGGCCGACGTACAATCAAATTCATTTGTAATGACGACTTGGAGATTTGGGCTGGGTGCCAAGCAAATCAAGGTATCAATGACTTAAGTCCGTCAGTCATCAAACAGGTACTGTCGAAATTCAAAAAATAGAGCTAGACACACCATTAACTTTGATATATTTATGTATCAGTGACAGAATAGGATATGGAGTGTGAAGGGAAGCATCTGTATCCTGACTTGAAACAAGTACCAGGTACGATTTAATGCTACCTACCCTCAACTTTGAGATACATTTTGCTTCACATATGCATTGTATAAAATGTCCACCATAATTGTTAGGTTTACATATTTAAAATATCATTTATATAAAATTTCAAATCCACGTGATATCTATACAAGTTTTTTCACAGAAGCGATTGCTGTAATTACATATTTTAAATAACCCTATTTTCAAAATAGAAGAAAATAACGGGAGTCAAAATTGTTAAAATCAGTGCATACTCTTCCAGATGCAATTAACCTTGACACATATACACCATAAGCTGGCCAGAGTGGAGTATTGCTACTCATGTGAGTGTCATTTATTTTGTTAAATTCCAAATCATGAAGTTCGCTCTATACTTCTGACTTGAATTTACTATTATTTCTACACACCATTAT
This sequence comes from Hermodice carunculata, assembly GCA_964020975.1. Classification (NCBI taxonomy): domain Eukaryota; kingdom Metazoa; phylum Annelida; class Polychaeta; order Eunicida; family Amphinomidae; genus Hermodice; species Hermodice carunculata. The sequence goes on from OZ026617.1 coordinate 75,420,745, forward strand.
GTCTAGAAATTCATCCTTTTCCGTAGTTTCTTGTAATTCTAGGTCATCAGGGTATTTTGTGAAATATATGTTTTCTTGAAAGTGTTTGTTATTGATGCTTAACAGGCCACCAATATACCTAATATCGAGTTAAACATTTATGATTTTGTAATTGATTCACTTTGCATGCTGACAACCAGCTGTTGATATGAAATCTGTTGTAGCTTCCTGGGATGAGCCATGCAGAAATAGTGACAGATATACCCAAATCCTGCCATATGTTGTAGAAGTCTAGCAGCAGGCCAACACCAAATGGATATCTTGGAATGACAAGAGTCCGTGCAACAGCACCACATTCACTGTTTAGCTTGTGTATTCATTTTTGTAGTTAAGCTTGTCACTATTTTCAATATCAATAACTAATTTTTTATCAAGGTTCTATTTAAATTCCTGAAATGGTAGATTACCAAATTACGTGTATTTAAAAATGACCAAGATGCCTCAATGTTGATGCTTTTTCAGGCTCTCGACCGGCAGTCCCATTCACATCGGGATGAATGCAAAAAAAAAAAAATGCCTGCAAAGCAGACCAAGTTTTGTGTTACTATTTTGCATAAAAGATTTCAAATATGTTGCCTTGAAAAAGCTTAATGTACCAACCAGAGAATAATATGTCACAAATCATGTTGGATTGTGGTCCGATGGGATACCAGCACCTAGATCTCCAGCAATAAGCAGGTCAAGGAATATTTGACTCAGTCCAATAATATGAGTGTTTAAGGGTGCATTGTTTCAGGGTAACATGTAGAGAACAGGATGGGGTGCGTGCAAAAGTCAATGGTCACTGGATGACATACACCAAGCCTCTTGTTCCAGGTCTCATGGAGGAAGTGCATTACGAGTTCCATATAACATGTATCAATCTTTCTGTTATATGGAAACATAGTACCATCAAAGTTCTCAGGTCAAGTAAAAAAACCCTCTTAAACTGGAGAGGCATAGCTTGCACAATTTAACCTTTTATATATTTTTTCAAATAACCCCCTTTTCTTTCTTTGTTTCTTTTTTTTTTTTTTTTTGGTTTTTTTTTGAACATTGATCAAATATCACACGTGTAATACATAGAATAGTTGTTGTATGCTTTTATTCAGGAAAGATGCCTTGTAGGACATTTTCCAGAGCTTCAAATACACCTGAAGGCATGTTCCAAATGAACAATGTCAAAGTTGTTGCACCCAGGACACACTCTACTTTGCACCTAAGCCCTGTATATATATATATATATATATATGTGTCACTGTGGTATTTCTCATTGAAAAAATTTCGTGGCCATTATTTCATTTCATATGTATTGGCTACCCAGGTGATATGTCTGGAACATATGCTTTGTAGACATTTCCCTTACAGTTAGCAAACTAATATGTCTTATCCCTTGAAGTGAAAATGTTGTTTAGTATGTCGGTATGCAACTAGCATGACGAAGTGATGGTATATAGCAAAACCCGTTATGGTTTACGTGCTCCATGCAATATATATAATGCGTCTTAGATATGGTCCGTATGGTAATGCTTCTTAGGTATGGTACGTAGAAATTACATGCCGGAAGCTTTTTTCGATGGTCACCGAGATGCCAATAATATATCGCTGTTAGTTCCTATGCTTAACTGCAATTCACAGATCTCATCATCTTTTAAAAAAAATTTCAATCTCCAATTTCTGAGACAAAATGCAAAATTTACAAGTATGTATAATTTGCATACATACATCATCCACAGTCTGACTTCAACTCTTTTTGTCTTGTGACATGTAATGGAGGAAAGGTATTTTTATCATTCTGACGCAAATTTCCAGTATGTCATTACTTGATTTACCTCTCTGCTGAATGGTCTGCCACATGCCCTCTAAGCATTTCATATAATCGTAGAACACTTGTAAAAATAATGTTCTGTAACTATGTCTTGTGTACATGGTCTCTCTCTCTCTCTCTCTCTCTCTCTCTCTCTCTCTCTCTCTCTTTTTTTTGACTTTGAACATATTCATGCAGTGTAGTAGGGGACGCTAGGGCTCCCTGACATTTGAAGTTTCTGTTGTTTCTTTTTTAATTTGGTTCTTTTCTCTTGTGTAATGTCTTAGTGTGTAGAGTTTATCAGGTTCTACTTTTTGTAAAGTGTTTTGATCAATTAAGTTCATCACCCGATTGGTCTTTTTTTTTCTCAACAAAATTTTATTTTCCAATTCTGTCTTCCAATTGTATCATGTTGACAGTCGAACATGATACTTACAAATGATCAACCAATTTTGATATCTTCAAATGAAATTCTTTGTCCAATGATTCCATTATTTGGGCTCTATAGTTAATTTCTTTTTTAAACAACAAATAAATGTCTACCTTCTTTTCTGTGGCCATACAATACCTTTTGAAAATAATGAAATATCAAAAATGACAGTATTCTATTTACCCAATTATAGTCTGTTTGTCTAATTTTATAAAAAAAAATCAGAGTTTCTAATGATATGTCCATGTTACTTATTCCCATACTTAAAAAAGCTTGTTTTACCGTAGTCCAAAAGAAAATCAAACGATTACAGTCACAGTACATATGAGTGTAATTATCTAATTTATCACAGAACAAACAATTAGCAGTTTCCTTAATTTTCCATTTGTGTAATAATTCTCCACAAGGAAGAATTCAATGTAGAAGTTTGTATTTGAATTGTTTCATTTTGTTTTCGATTAAACCTTCATGGACAAATGACCAAACATATTTCCACATATACTTATTTTTGTTTAATTTGTTGCTCCTCGTGTTTTCAATGTATGATTTCTCAAACTTTCTGTGCACTAAAATTTCATAAAACAGATTGTTCTTAATATCTTTGATATCTACAGATTTTTGAGGATTTTTTACCGTAACTTTGAGCGTTTTGTTTATATGTACCGAAGTATTTTGACATTCATCCGAATTAAGGACTTCTTTCCATTTTTTCGGAAGGGCTAGTAACAATGTACTTATTTCTGATAACCAATTTGCTTTTTTGTTAAGTTTTTTATATAGGTCATTTTGATTAAATTTACCTTCTTCATTTAACAAGTCATTTACATATACTGAACCCCAATGAAAAGTATCCACATGCCAATTTTGAAGTATTTTATTGTTTATACTTGAAACATTTCATACCTAGACGTGCTTAGAACTTAACAAAGCATTCACTTTTCTGGCGTAAAAATAATGTCACGCTCTACCGACATTAACGTCACTTACAGGCAAAAAATGTCATTAACTGCCCTAATTGAAAGTCACACAAATTTTTCTGTTCAATATGGGATGTGGCCACCTCGAGCATCAACACATGCTATACATCTGCGGCGCATACTGCTGACCAGGGTTTGAATTCTGTGTTGGGGAACATTATTCCATTCTTCCTGCAGAGCTTGGATCAGCTGGTTTCGGGTAGTAGGCCTAGGTGTCCTCCGTTGAATACCTTGGCCTAACTGGTCCCACAAATGTTCAACAGGGCTCAGATCGGGTGAGAACGCTGGCCATTCCATGACATTGATGTTGTTCTCATTGAGAAAGTTCATTGTTAATCTTGCAGAGTGTGCACGTGCATTGTCCTGCTGAAAGATCGCCAGATCTTGATGCTGCTCCATAAATGGGACCATGTGCGGCTCCAGCACCTCATCAATGTACCGCCTAGCATTGAGGATCCCTTGAATGACCACTAGGGGTGTCCGGTAGCGGTTGCTGATGCCTGCCCACACCATGACAGAGGGTCCACCCCATCGATCTGCCTGACGGACACAGGCATCTGCATATCTCTCCCCAGTCCGGCGCCACACACGTTCTCTGCCATCTGCTCTGCTGACACAAAAACGGGACTCGTCAGTAAAAAGGACGGTATTCCACTGCTGGCGAGTCCACCTGGAGTGTGCTCTACACCACTGCAGTCGTCTTTCTCTTCTGGGTTGGGTCAGCAGGTTACCCCTGTAAGGTCTTCTGGCTGTTAGGACACTGCTCCTCAGTCGCCTCTCCACAGTAGAACTACTGACAGGACGGTGATTCACCCCTTGAGTCTCACGGGCTGTTTGGGCTGCTGTACGGAAACGGTCTCGCAGGTGCATCAGCCGGATGTGACGGTCTTGGCCAGGTGTTGTCAGTCTTTCTCGGCCAGGCCTAGGCCGATCATCTACGGATCCAGTTTCTTGTTGCCGTTCAATTAGTCGTTGGATGGTGCGCCGAGTACACCCCATTCTTTGTGCGATTTGAGTGATTGGGACTCCACCCTCTGCAAGCCCCAAAGCATGGTGTCTTTGACCTTGGCTCAGACGCGGCATGATCGCCTCAACACACCTGAGACCACTGGCTTTTTTCTTGGCTGAACATCCCTTTTTGAACCCACTGAAAACATCAGGTCATTTTAGCCATCCAATAGGAGTGGTGGTCAGAAGCCATATTCGGTGCACAAAAGTCACATGCATTATGTAACAACCCAGCAAAAGTTAAAAAGTTGTCCTGAATGACCCTGATGTAGGCTCCAAACCATGCATATATGCACACACAGTACTTAGTAACTTACAAAATTAATGTGTTAATTTTTTTATGTGGATACTTTTCATTGGGGTTCAGTATATATAATACCATCTTCTATCCAATGAAGAAAAATGATTGGTTTCTTTTTAAACAAAACTAGTCTATTTCCCCATATAATTTCTTTTCTTAAATCAGACATACTCTTAATATCCTTAACTCCTCTAATTTTTAACCAAGTGTTCACGTGTACATAGTCTCAATACACCTGTTGTCTGTAGAGTACGATAAATATGGAATGTGCCCTGCTGACATTTTTCGAAGCCTCCAGGCATTTTTAAGTGTGATATACTGTTATGGCTTTAAGGCATACTGTATTACCTGTAGGCTACCTAAGGGTTGTTAATAAGAATTAGGCTATTTCTTTATTGCTTAAAGACATGTTGACCGTGGTGATAGCCCAGGTCAACACTTTTTTCATGTCTGACCTGTGAAAAAATTATAATTATTTATTAGATAAAAATTCATAATATGTGTAACCCAGTAACCTATATGTGGTTTTTAACATCTTCCATACTCCAGAAAAGCACAATTCAGGAAAGCATATATACTTGAGTAAACTCTTCCCGGTTTTCATCACGCAAATGCTTGTGCTTGTCCTCGATAAATGGCGATATATTATTCTCACATGTGACATAGGCTAACAGCGGAATGGTCACAAAAAATATGTCTGATTCAGAAACACTCTGCGGTTATTCACCATACCCACTTGATTGTCCTCGTGGTTTCACACTAGCCATTAATCCCTGCGGGCATTGTCTAGGTATACTTGACAATTTTGGACATATTGTTTTCAGTTACTATTAGCAAAACGGTTTTGAATAATGCATACCTGTATGCTCTCTCTCTCTCTCTCTCTCTCTCTCTCTCTCTCTCTCTCTCTCTCTCTCTCTCTAAAGAATCCCTTGATTACACTGCCCAAGAATATATGCTTTGCTCCAGTTACCCGCACTAGTAATACGCGTTAGTTGCAAAGGCTTTTTAGTTGGAATGATGTAGGCATAAGCTTATCGATTATCAAAAGATAATTGCTGGGGTCCCATTTGAAATTATATTTGCATCAAGTCCTCTGAGAAACTATCAATATCAACTTGTATGCACACAAGGTACTGCACTGTTTCTTATGCCCTGCAAGTCACTGTGAACATTATCCAATTAAACCTGACTTTTTAAGATTTACAATGTGCAGGTATTACTGTAGATGGTGTTCATGTGTTGCTGACTGTTCCCTAAGGTCTACATTATTCTATGAAAGTTACTTCCTGTTTGCACAGACCAAAAATATATACCTGCCCTCGACACAAAACACTTATAAATCATGCCTTGCCGGCATTCTGATTACATGTGAATGCCCTCCTTACCTATTTTTTTCATTATATAATACAGAACAAAAGCTCAATAACCATTTGTAATAATACCCGCCCCAAGTCATGTTTCTAAGAAAATTGTCCTGTGAGCATGGCAATATCAACGTGAATGACCTGACGTTGCCTATTTAAGCATAACTGCCAGGCATGTACTGTGCTCAAATATGATTGTCAAAAAGTATTATTTGTGTATGCTGGTATGTGTTCAAGATTTATAAGGGACCTATCCCGTTTATTTCCCGATTGCACTATCCAAGAGTGCATGTCAGGTCTTGATCAACTGTACTGGGAAATCATGGACTAGAGACATTGTTATCCATGTCTGAGCCCCAAAGGCTTTATCAATGTGAATGATGCCCGATAGGCACGATCTTGTCATTTGTGATTGGGCAAATGGAGAAAAGGCATTTAGTTTATACTTACTCCAGGTCTTCTTTGTCAGAAAATACAAAACATATTATACTAGTCTTCAAATGTATGTCGTCTAGATTATAAATGCAATGATGTACATACCCTTAATACATTATACATATATTTAATATCTGACATCTCAGATAATCTTTCACTGCCAAGCAAAAAATTACTGCAACTATAACCAATTCCAAATTTCTCAACAGGGCATGTAAGTTGATGTTGACATTGCCTTGGGCATTTTCTTGAGAACAAGACTTGAAGGAGACATGGTTTCAAATGACAATCCAGCTTTTTTTCACATGTAGCTTGTAGGGAGACTATGAATACCCAGCAGAAAGTTTTATTCATAATACCTACAGGGCATGGTTTTCAAGCGCCTTGATTGAAGTACAAGCAGATATCTTTGGGCAGTACAAAGAGAGTATATTTCATAGAATAACAACTTAAACAACACGCAGGTATTTGTAATTACTATACCCTGGTATATGCACGTAAGACATCAAGCACAGTCAAGATAAACTGAATAACGCTTGTAGGACATTTATGTAATAGCTAATATAATGCCTTGGGGAACACACAAGTTAATATTTTCTTACCAAAAAACCTTGAAGCGAGAATAATTTTTAATGCTAATTCTCTATAAATTCTGTCACAAATGACAGGATCATGTCTACATGGCATCATTCATATTGTTTAAACGTATGCGGCATAGACATGTATCACAATGCCTACAGGCCATGGACTCGTAGCGCAGTTTATCAGTACCTGGCATACACCCTTGGGCCGTGCAATTAGGAAATATATAGGATAGGACCATTGTAAAGCTTACAAATATACAGGTATACACTACAATAATACTTTTTGACAATAATATCTGAACACAATACATCCCAGGCAGTCATGTTTCAATAGGCAATGTCTGGAGGGCAGGATGGCGTGTGTAATACCCTCAGGGATATCGGTTGATATTGTCATGCCAAAAGGGCATTTTTCTTAGAAACATGACTTGGGGCACGTGTCTTCTGTTACGTATAGGTAAACCAAGCCCACATGACCTTCACGTTTATTCACAATATCTGCAGGGCATGATTTACAAGTGCTTTCGTTTGGGGCAAGCATGTATTTTGGCCTTTTCAAACAGGTAGTCATTTTTACAGAATAATGTAGTCCCTCTAGAGCATTCATTTTTACAGAATAATGTAGACCCTCTAGAGCATTCATTTTTACAGAATAATGTAGACCCTCTAGAGCATTCGGGCTATTTACAGTAATTTTTTCACATTATGCATCTTACACAGTTAGGTTCAATTGGATAGTACTTACAGGGCCTAATGGTTAGTGTACCTCCTTGAGGGCATACGAGTTGACATTGAGAGTTGAGGAAGAGGACTTGCTGCAAGAATAATTTTAAACGACTATCCAGCATTTGTCTTATCAACTGTGACAAAGCTATGCCTACAGTGCACATTTCTATTGAAAAGGGCTTTGCAATATACCTGTATTCACAATGTCTATAGAACATCTGCTACGAGTGTTGTTAATTGGGGCAAAGCATCTACTCTTGGACGCTGCTATCAAATGATTAATTTCATATATAGAGAATCACGATGATTAAAACTTCTAGACAATAATAATTGTGCACAATATGTCCCCGATTGGTCAAGTTTAATTCGACAATGACCACAGGCTTTAATGGTAAGTATAAAAGCCCCAGACCATGCGCGTTGATACGGAAACTAACCATATGGTGTTTATGAACCAGACATTTTGAGTGACCATAGGGTTTTAATCCTATGTCACATGTAAAAGACGATAGCTACAGAGCCTGATTTCCAATAATATATATATATATATGTATATATATATATATATATATATATATATATATATATATATATATATATATATATATATATATATATATATATATATATATATCTACTTATATACAATGCTCATACAATTTTGGCAATTCCTCACGAAGTACAATATTAAATTAAAATACCTGATTACTGTATAATATATAAATGCAGCACTATTAACTGGATTATGGACCCCACGTGATAAATTGACAAAACCCATGTCCACCAGGTCTTCCAGTGGACACTGCGTTGGAAGTGAGTATGCACAAACGACCCAGGCGTCTCGGATATTCCAGGCATGTTTTCCCGTACTGTGCTTTCCAGGAGCATGGACGATGGTAAATGCTACATGTAGGTCACTTGGTTACACATATGTATTTAGAATATTTATCGAATAAAATAATCATGGACTTTTTCTAGATAGACATGATATGATATTGGCCAGAAAAATGTTGACCGAGCCGATAAATATTCTACCTTCTATCTGTATTAGTTCCTTCATTGTCGTCCACTCCACACACGACTCTGTCTGCGGCACCAGACGCATGTTACCGACTTTCGTGTACTTATACCGGTCCACAAAGTATCTGTTTATCAGTTTTTTATTCCTCTTGGTACTCGATTGTTGAGCTTCGACTGAGAATTTTTGGTGCATTTGCAGCGTTGCTTATCTTTCAATCGAGAGTTAAGCAATTCTATGTTAATTTTGCGCAAAGTCTCAGACATGGTTTGAAATTTAAGGTTACTAATATTGCAAACACCGAAGGGAGACGGGATCAGTGATTCTGATTGATTGTTTGATATACTTTATTACCCAAGTGGCTACCGCCAGGGCCCGGACAAATCATGTCATCGGGGAGCTACAGCTATAACCATACCAGCTACATCGTTAGTCACGGGTTAGGCACCTATGGCTACAGAAGGAATGCTATGCACTTCTCAAAAAAACGTTTGGGCAACTCATATTGCAGTGAGAGAAAAACTCGTCGTCCATTTTCGTTGCCATATTTCCCATCATTGAACTGTCATTTGTTTTTCTAACATTGGTAAGTTATAATGGTTTACCAGGTTTTTTGGATTAAGTGCCCATGCCTCCCTTGGCTCGCTGGTCCTGAGTTAGTTTGTCTTCCATTTTCAACTATATATGTGTTTCAAATTGGTAATACTCAAACACTTATTAACCTAAACCAATGCGTTAACGCTTTCATCACGTGTGTTAATTGCTGCACGTGAAAATGCACCAAAATTGCAATTTCCATACTTATATATGTGAAATCACACACACACACACACACACACACACACACACACACATATATATATATATATATATATATATATATATATATATATATATATATATGTATACATATATATATTTAAATGCGTGTGTGTGTCTGTGTGTGTATGATTTCACATTTTCTAGCAAATTATGATTAAACACACAATTTCATTGGACCTGTGCCTTGTTGGCTTGAACGCTATCATCTTGGTTTACTTTGATCAAAATGTCCAACCTTGCCTTTGCCTTTGGCTTTGGAACGGTAATACTAGAGGTGGGCAAAAAGGCAGAAACCAATCGGTGACGAAAAAAGTTCGGTTCATTTTCAAGAGCTTATAATTAATCTGAGTACTTGCAGTTTAGTCCCTAAAGTACACAAATGAAGTGACCAGCACTGTGATATTATATATTAGAATTCGCGAGGGGACATCAGTCTGCAGGATTGCGGTGAAAGGAGGACTTCCATGCCTTAATGGCATTTCCAAGCGCTATCAGATGCCAGCTTCAGTCTCGGTTGGCAAGGTGATACCACCGCCATTTTGGAAAATTATTATTTTAATCGAAGTAAATTGTTACGCGTATGTATTTAATCTTATGCCATACAATTCATTGATTCGTGCATGGATGTCCACAAATTATGACATAAATACGGATATGGATGTCTGTACTATCTAATATTGTAGAGACATGCCTCATCTCGTAATGTTTTACAAAATTGTAGGCCTATCATTACAACAATGTTGCCACGAAGACCTGTCAAATGGGTTGAAAGGGAAGGTAAGTTTTAATATGTTTTTATATATTGTATGTGTGCTACTTAACGTTAAAAAAGACGGCTTTCGGTCCAACATAAATTTTGCGACACTTCCTTCAGACGTATTTCACATTATGGCGACTGCTGTGAAGAAACGCCTTCTTTTACAATATGCTTGAACCGGCCATATGTATGTATGTATGTATGTATGTATGTATGTATTTATTTAGGTTCCCATAGTGTTCTTGTTGAACAGCGCAGAAATGATTGCAGGGATTAAAAATAACTTTGCACATGAAAGCATCCTCTGCCCAAATGTGTCGAATTTAACATTAATAAAAAGACTGTGTTAAATTTCGTCAGATTTAAACGATACGTTAATAAATGAAATTTACTCTATCATAAGTACAAAGAAATTGTTTTACTTTAAATGTTTTGTTTTGATGATTAAAGCAAATGATGCAAGATTGATAAAAACGATACGTGAAAATTGTCACATGTTTCCCGGCCTAGGAAACAAAAATATTAAGCAAACTGTGAAGAAAACCACGTATATAGAAAACAAAATTCGATCACAGATGGTTGCTATAATATTCCACTGTTCTGTGTACTTCAAAGAAGTAACTTTTCGTTCTCGATGTCCAAGATTATTCGTAAGACGACAGTGTTCCATCGAATTCATTTCTAAATGCTCCGTTCTTTCTCCGCTGTCTATGTAGCGATTTTTTCTTCTGATATTCCAAAAAATGTCGACAAACACCTATGAAAAGTCACATAAAATTGGTCAAATCTGTTCTTGATATAATTGTAGCAAGCCCAATAGTATTTTGCCTTTGTCTGAAAGAGTCCTAATGCTTCTTATTTTGCCTTACGAAAGAAAATCTGTTGTAGTATTGTGTTTTTTATATATTTCATCGAAATATGTAACGCTGGTTTATCTTGCTTTAGGATAATTCGATCCATTATCGTATCAAATTCGATGTGCATATTCATGTCACATGTATCTCAAAAACTTGGAATGCCCTGAACACCTCTAAATCATTGAAACGGGGAATCCATTAGCCACAGTCACATATTCCTTCCAATAAAACATTGAATTTGTTTTGTTCTATTATTCACACTTTTACTAAAACATGTGTAACAGATATGTTTAAAAACACGATAACTTCCTGAAAGAAAATAGCTGGTCTTCGGTGGGTATCTTTCCCACGTCTTTGTAACTTGGAATACGCCGGCGCGTGAGCTGTTCAAGTGAAAAAAAAAAAAAAATGCATGGCATTTCATTTTATTTGTCCAAACACAAAGACATTGCTTCAATGGGTTTCTTCCTGACAAATGCACTCAATTCTCATGTATTTTGTGATTGGCTGTTACGGACAAAGACAAAAAAAAACAAAAACAAAAAAACCCTTATACGGCAAACTACAATATTCTTAATTTTAGTCAGCTAACCTGTCAGTCAGCTGAGGTTACAAATTTAATTGTTCAGTTGGCTGTCGTCCTTTGTTCCGTCCTTCAGTCCAGAATTCAAATTTTGGGCCTGTGGAACACCGTTAGCTATATCCTGGGTAGCTCCCTACCAAGTTGTTCAAATCGTTTTGCTCCAGTAGAATTTCGTTTTTGTACATTTTTTGGTTCATGTCTGGGGAAAATTTTTAAAATCTTCTCCAAAATCGCTTGGCTAATCCTTTCAAATTTACACTTCCGTGGACCTGCAAACATTTATTGTTTGAACAACTGGCGCTGTGATCTTTCTATTTATAGCTCGACTGACATGCCCGTCAGGTGAGATGATAGGATTACCCGTCATCTGTCTTTCGTCCGTCCACAATTCATATTTTCGACATCTGCTCCAAACTCTATCGCCAGGTTCATTAAAAATGTTGTGGATACGTACATATACCTTCAACGTGTCTCAACTAAGCATCTTCAAATGGTCATGCTCCTTTTACTTGTTGATTTTTGTATGTGTCTGCGTGTGTTTTTCGGGAATGGGGGGGGGGTGGGGGGCTCTGTTTGAAGCAAACGTATTTAAAAGTTTTCAGAGAAACTGCTTCAATAATTGACTCAAAATTGCATTGGGACATTTCCTTGGACCCTTACACCTTAATTTGTTCAAAAGATGGCACTGTATGTTATTTTCAATTTTTTGTTTTCATGAATATGCATGTGTGTGTCTTTGCTAGTTTTGCCTTCTCCAAAATCGTCCCTCAGATTATGCTGAAACTTGTGGAACTCTTCCTCGTGGAATGGTCAACCAAAGGTCTTCACTAGGTAACTTCCCTGTGAATCCGTGAATGTTTTTAATTTTTTTCTGTTCGGGTAAGTGTAAGTTAATGGCTGGATTTCTACAGAGTACTATGTAAATCAATTGTTATTCATATTCTTTACTGCTCCAAAACCCTCAGCCAGATTCTTTTTCCAGGTTGGTTGGGATACACCATGTATGGATCTCTACGGAGTTCATGCTGTGATGATTTATGTTTTTTTTTGTGTGTTTTTTTTTTGTTTTTAGTTTTTGCCAAATCTTAAACTAGATTATTTTTTGCGTAACCGTTTGGCCACCTGTTTTGAAATTACTTAGCGACTCATTTGGTTATGATCCGGGCACTTACACAGTAAATGGATGATCTTGACAACATACCCAAGGCTAGGAATCCACTTGTTAAATTTCACTGCGCACTGAACAACGTGTGTTTGACTTCATTCCTAAGGCCACAATCATTTTTAAGAATATAACTGTTTACTGGATCTCTTGAAACCTATTTGAGTTAGGACATTGACAAAAGATCCCGTACTTTGATTTGATGCATGACAGTCTTCGAAAGATGACCTTAACCTAATTCCAGAAAGCACAGGACCACTGTATTTTTATGCATGGAAGGTCAACGGAGCAAAGGGCTGTGACAGTGTTTTTGTTTCACAGATAATTTCAGTCATGAGCCTCCAGATATCAGATTGCATCCCAAAACGTCAATATGCACAGCATATGCAACGACAAGATAGAAAAAGACAAAAATGCACAAAAAACATACAAAAAACCCCAAACAAAACAAAAAAAAAAAAAAAAAAAAACAAAAATAACAAAAAACAAGGAGAAAGAAAGGTGAAAAAGGGAGAAAAGTCTATGACCAAATTAGCATTACCAATAAATTTTATTATGACACTTCCAATTATTCTACCTGAATGTAAAGCAACAATTATTGATGTGAATTAACACCGCTCTAAAGTAATCAGAATCAGAGTCAAGTCATCTAAGGTAATTTGAAATGTTTTTGTTATTTGAAAATGTTCAACAAATGTTACCACAGTGTGGTCACAGTGTTTTACAATGACATCGAATTGTTTGATATGCTATCAACTTTATCAGCATAACTTTACAATACAGATATTATGAACATGTCCGTATGGAAACGGTTAACAAAGAGTATGCCAACCAAAACTGCATAGATGTCTTACATACATATTCGTTGCCACAATGTTTTACAAAATATGCCATTCCCGATAGTGTGTGATGTGAACTGGATCATAAGTGCCTCAATAGTGCACCCCTGCTATTTTTACATGAGTATTTGTGTGCATGTCTCAGTACGTGGTAGTCCTGGAAAGGTGGATTTAGCAAACGTTCTGTATGATCGTAAGATTTCTAACAGCTGTGATAACGTTTAACATATCATTGCTTGCGGGTTTGGGTAACAGATTGCTCTTTTTTTCTCAGACGATTATTTACTTGTAGAAATAGGCTTCGACCAATGAATGTGTCTTCTTGCTTGGAAGGTCTATTTGTTTATTTATTTATTTATTTGTTTATTTATTTATTTATTTATTTATTTATTTATTTATTTATTTATTTATTTATTTATTTATTTATTCATTTATTTATCTAACTATTTATTTGATATGGTGAGCCGCTGCGTCGTAGCACTTGCCATATTGATATTGCCATATGGTCCTGCCGTGTCAGTTACAAGTCGGAATCTCACAAACGTCTGAAATGTCGCTCAATGCACGTATGTGTTCTCTTTCTCTCTCACTCTCTCTCTCTCTCTCTCTCTCTCTCTCTCTCTCGCTCTCTCTCTCTCTTTTTGCCATATTTTTATGAATCGTTTTGTAATTTAATGGGGAGGTTGAATGTATGCGTCTCATCGAAACTTATCTTTGTCAGCATATTGTTATCGTTTGGGCATTTCGGTATCACACAGTATGTATTACTGTCTTATTTTTTTGGTCTACATGAGCGGCTCTTAGATAAAAACAAGCACCTTAAGCATTTGGCCTGTCTGCCATCAGCCCCATCAAGTTATTGTTATTAAACTGTGCCATCTTTGTCTGTAGGCATCAACAGCGCAAAGCAAAACCAATTTTTGGGCAGCGGGACAGGAATATGCCTAGAGCGTCTTAATGGCAGCCCATGCGGATCTAAAACCTATGTAACATCCTTTAAGCATCTTGCTTGCATTGACGTAGTGATATCATCCGGACATTCTTGGCATGTCTTCTTCAAGATCGCTCCTATTTCTTTGAAAGTAGAGGTTTTGGACGGGTCTGGCAAGGCTTAGAGGTAAAGAGGTCTAGCAGAAGAATCCAGCATTTAAAAACCTGACAGTATACGTTGTGTGCTAAAGTACAGAGAATATTCACACAAGTCCCCGCAGAGAGAGTTATGAAACTTCATACTCACACCAGAACCGACCATGGGTGATGCACATATTTACGAATTTATAGAAACAGACTTACAGACTTGGATTTGTAATATGAAGTAAATTTGACCTAATTTACTTGTTACATTTGATCTCACATTTACTCGACATGTTTTACACCTCGAATTTTATCTTAAACTATTGGAAGTATTTCTTAAAATAAAAAAAAAAAATAGAGATAAATATGCCAAAAATATGGATTTACATATTTAAGACACATAATTACAACGTGAACGTCTGTAGGGATTTATTTCCACGTATTTGGCTTCTTATTTTTGCTCTTATACACAATAATTTTGCATGAGAACTGTAATTCCAGGCTGTAATTGGGAATAAAAATGGTTTTGTTGTACAGCTTGAGCTAAACACACCAACACTGGACCCAACAAATTATCAAAATAACGAATTCTGGTGAGCACTGGTATTTACGGGAGACAAGGACATCTATGCTGCTGACAGGTCTATGTTTGACAATGGAATCTTCCATGTGCTTACAGACATTTTGCGAGGGATTTTTTAACCCATGGCAAACCTGTCCGGAACGACTAACTCAAATAACCTTGGAGCAGTCGTAAAGGAGACATGTCAAAAGCGTACCGAGGGTATTACCACCTCAAAAAAGACAAACTTGGAACTCTTTTTCACCCTGCGCGTCCTAACTTGATAGGCCATTTTCTACCATCTTATCGGTTGTCACTGTTTGCCAAAATAATTTCTTTATTTTAATATTCGTATGATAAAACTTGTTGGCTATCATACGCGAACAAAAAATGTTATATTAATCAACAATGGCTTTCTAAACCTATGGTAGATGTTTGTTATCGTTAGTTTAAACCCAGCAAAAGATGAAAATAAACAATCCTAATTCGAAAAAAAAAAAGGTCAAATGACCAAGCCCCACAAACGTTTCATTATAGTGCTTCATTGTACTCAAATTCTATATTGTGGGAGTTAACACATATTTCAAGAGTTTATCCGTTTGGTTTATTGTATATTTATGACGGCCCTGGCTTACCTTTTTAACGCACTTGGGAGGCGGCCTCTCTGTTCTTGATATAAAGAGTACCACAACAGAAACGACGGTTACCAAAGCCACGGCATTCAATTCAGCACAAATAAATATACCTGAAAACGTGTAAAAACGCATGGTGAAGATGGAGTTTAATGCTGGCTTCATCGCGCGAAGCGCCGTGTTGTTAGCTCCTTCACAGGAGAAACCACACGATTTCCTGAGGGATAACTGACTGCAAGCATAGTCCACTGCTGCTAACTTAAAACTATGGCACTGTATACGCAACCTATTTTATCGTATTCTACAAAGTTGGAATGAAACCGTTTGACTTCGGAAAGATCAGAGATACTTTAGTGCCAAGCTTATGTATGGAAGTTCCATCCTTTGACTGGCGCTCTAATGCGACTTATTGCTTTATTGTGTTTTGTTTTTAATTTTATTTATGTATTTGTTTTTAAACTTATGTGGTCTTAAATATACTTCAAAGTCAAATTACATTATTAATCTCATTTTGCTTTCGATCTACTTTACAAAGTGTTTTATACATGTATCATAATCAAGCAAAGTATCTGCTAAAATGATTGGTACAATGTGTCTTTAAATTGACATAAAAATGTCGACTGAGTATTACGTAGGTCAGCTACTGTTCATATACTTTAAATTCAAGTGAATTGTTATTTAAATCAGTATATTTTTAACTGCGTGTAAATTTAAAAAAGTGGGTATGGTATTCTTCATTCTGCTTCGTTTCAGGAACTTTGTACGTTAATGGCGTTATTTATGAGTTTTTACTTTTTTATAATGTGCTTCGAATATATATATATACATACATATATATATATATAACACTTTTACTGTGCTTCGGAAACATATATACAGCATGTTTAATGTGCTTTGGGAACATGTACAAACCATGTTCTGTATATGCTTCCGAAGCACACTATAAAATGGTCACAATTAATTAATGACAGCTTGAAGTAGCCTTCACTAGGTCGTCCGATTAATGTTTTGCACGAAAGCCGTGGAAATTTCATGCTGTGCAGACATTGAATGCCATCTACCTAGCTTGCTGCTTGATGTTGGCGGGGTAGCGTTGACAACCACCAGTAACAGTACACAGAAGGCCGCAAAAACGCTCATGGCTGGAAAAGTAAAAATATTCTACAAATGTTACTCAGCTGTAAAAAGGTAATTCCTGACGAAACCTACATTATGGTTTATCCTAATAATACATCACGAGCGGTACACATAAATTGATTTTCTTGACAAAAAAACTGTTGATCCGCATGCTTATGTCTTGACAAGACCGCGAAAGATGCATGAAAGGTATGTGAAGGAAACGCAGCTTTTTATCATATGTATATCCATCTAAAGTTAGAAAGCATCATAAACAAGCCAGAAGAAATATTGCGGGGGGATTGGAACACCTACTGCACAGTGTAGCAGTAGGTGTTGTGTTCCGAAAGAAGATGGGTTGTCACTTGTCACATTGGATGTAAACACGCAGCAGGTTCAGCTGTGACAAAAGTTTTCTTTCACAGAAGTTATTCATGTGTATTTATGCACCTTCATGAGCAAGTTATATTATCTCATCTCATTTTGTCCCTGCGGATCACAGCTTATCTGAAAATCTTTGATTCGTCTTGGAAGAGAGTGATGGAAACGCAGCTTTTTATCATATCTTTTTCGTCTAAAATTAGCATGCAACATAAACAAGTCAGAGGAAATATCACTGGTGTTGGGGGTGGGGGTGGGGATCTCAACACCTCACTGTACAATGTGCAAAAGGTGTTGTGTTCCGAAAATATATGGGTTGTTGCTTGTCACAATGGATGAAAACACGCATCAGGTTTAGCTGTGACAAAAATTTTCTGTTAAACAAATTATTAATGTGTCTTTATGCACGTTGCAAATTTCGGGAAAAGTCGACGTGCTCTAAATTGACGAAAGTAACCTGCATTAATAGTATCGTAAAACGACCATTCGCTCAAGTACTAGTATGTCTACAGTTGTAGATACCACAAGAATTGTCCAGGTTGATAATTCTCCTCGGAGTGCCTTTGACGTAATGCGGCCAAAGTGTGCCGAGGTAAGCCGGCGTCACTGAAAGGGTTAGCTGCGTAGTTTTATTACACATACGGTCAGCTTAGCCATCAGAATGTATTTGAAAATCACGATTTATCAACGAAAATGCTACATGTATGTTAGTTGTTTGATATAATACACATGCCATAACTATATTACCAGAAACGCAATCTGCAGCATAATAATTGTTCTCGTTTGTTCTGCTACCATATCGCATCGATCCTTCTGGTGTGTCAGAATCTTGCAGGACATTGTCACATTTGTTATAGCTACTGTTCTGTGAATTTCTTTGCCAAAATAGGCAATTAAATTTGCTGAATTCTTTGTCGTATTTCTATCGTGAGCAACAAAAGGATGAATAAATCACAGGCACGAGAAAACGGACAGACACATTGCTTTTGCACACAGCAGCAAGGCGACTGCAACCGCCAAGTACGTCTTATGTATTAAGGTAATACTTCGGGCAATATAAAACGCCCCTGACTACTGCTAGAACCAAACACGTTTCAAAGTTAATTTTTGTTACTTTTGCTTCTGAAGATGATTCAATTAAACGACGTATTTTTCGTTACTTTAATTTTAGTTATATTCAATATTAGTACCCTTATTGTTATTTACACCCTTTATACAGACAATCAGGAATTCTAAAAGTGTTACGTGGATATTGAAGAAAACATAGTTTCCAAGAATTCCCCAAGATTAGGCCTACATAAGATTAGCCAACAAGCATAACTCGAGACTACCATGGTACGCTAACTCAACGTATATCTCAAAGATTCCCACCAGCAGAGATCACCGCGACTCTAATTACCTACTCACCCAGTGTTGTTCTGTCTGGACGCTGAGGAGGAACCCAAAACACAACCCCAGTGACACCTCCTAACAAAACCACAGGAATAAGTATCATTTGCATATGGAAAACTGGTTTTCTCTTCAGCTTGATCGTGTATATCAAAGCGTCGAAAGGGTATGGACAGCATTCGAAGGTATTACGAATTCTCTCACCAAAATTGTGAATAATGCCCCATTCGCCGTTCACAACATAGTTATCCAAGTGAACTTTCGACCAATTTTTTACCGAATCAAGTGTCATCTGTGTAACATCATAAGTTAAAGAACCAAGCTTGAATTGACATGTTTGTGTATCGAATGGAAAAAGCCACATGTCCACCGGACATGTGCTCTTGAAAATCGTGGACGGCATCCAGGTTACTTTCCCAGTGTAGTCAAACACAACGGCCTGTTCCTGCTGACTGTTTGTTTTCTCTTTCTTGCCAACGCTACAAAAATACAGAATAACGCACCTTTAATTTTCAAATATCGAATTTTAGTAGTGTTATAGTCTTTTATAATTTTACCTGTTCAAATTAAATTGTTAGTTGAGAATTCCATGCCCCAGATATAAAAATTACCTTTAATGTCACCGCTTATATAAATCTACCTTTTTGTATTAACAATAGTCCTTCCGTAAATATGCTACAGATGTTTATCTTCGGCTCTTTGACCAAAA
Source organism: Hermodice carunculata (assembly GCA_964020975.1). Lineage (NCBI taxonomy): Eukaryota > Metazoa > Annelida > Polychaeta > Eunicida > Amphinomidae > Hermodice > Hermodice carunculata. Next base: position 75,440,299 of record OZ026617.1, read on the forward strand.
AGGTTGCAAATACATACACAATTATCACAGTTCCAACTCGCAATTACAGTATCAAAAGAATTAACAGAATTGGAATTTGACATTTTATCCATGGAAAATCAAAACACTATAATCAACACCACAAATCGATTAAAGCAAGTTATATATATATATAAAATGGAGGTCATGTCCATCCACGGTAACTGTATTATTAACTCCGGATATCAAAGTGTTGGTAGATGGAAGCAACGGACCCAAAATTCTTTCGTTTTTTTTTTTGAAACATGGAAAGGTTTTATAATATACTTGACTTGCAAAATGCCTCGCGTCATTCGAATTCTTAGCGACATAATATATATTATATCCCACTGGAGCCAAACGGTTAGCGCTATCATTACTTGTTGTAAAGTACAATATCCGGGGTCCACACCAGTGAAGGAGGTAGGCGTGCTCGTTGTATTCCTCCGAATTCTTGTGGGTCCCAAACAAGTATTTCGTCCCTCCATTCCTGAACATGAACAAACGCATGTCAGTCATGTTTTCGTTGTCGCCAACAATCATCAATATTAACAAGCTAATTTATTCTTTTTAATATGACCGTGCAAGGACCGAGCTTATGCATGTGACAAACACATGCACGCACACACACATAGACAAACTCACACACGTGTGTGTTTGTCTGTGTGTTATGTAAATATTTCTGAAGAGTAGGGTATCTTATTAGGACGAGATATTTCGAAATGTTTTGTTGGATGCTTCATTTTTATTTGAAACATGTGCTAATTTATCAATACGCATTCCTGTTTCACTAATAAATCGGTCCATGGAAGTATGTTTGTCATAAAATCTCCCGCTAAAAAGTATAAGTGGCAAGTAATAACATAAAGCATCAAGTGTGTATGGTTCGCATGTCAATGAAGAAAGTGTTTAATTAAGTCAATCAGTGGTTGTTTCAGCTGCACACTAAACATACATAGTCATTTTATTACTTTTTTATGTATATTCATAACTTGTTCATGAACTGATTAAAGTGATTATTCATTATCGTTTCCTGTAAATATCGTCTCCAAGTGACATAAAGTATTGTGTGTTTGGTTGCAAAACAGAAAGCGCAAGAGCTGAGGAACTAAAGGTTAATTTTCCAGACACACATGCGCACGTGTACGGTTCTAGTATAACCCCTTTTATCTGAATCTGCAGGAATGATTCATCAAACAATAGATAAAACATACCAAGATTTGATTTACATGATTTACATTTGAAAAGGAGCGTATCGTTTACATACGCATTCTCTCCAAATATGCGTAGTTAATACCCGGTTGGCCTCATCCAGATTTAATATCTGGATAAGCTCGAAGCGAATACCAACAGTGACCACCGTCGATGCGTTGATGACGGGGCGGGTCAGTGTTCCCCACTTCCGGTACCTGGCCTTCAGCATAGATAACAATTGGCCTTCATCCGATAACGCTACTCTGTGGCAGATCCAAATATTGTAATTCAATGACATATATATTTATTTAGTTGTAAAATATCAAATCCTTGAATTGTATACGCGGAATATCATTACTACGTCTCATATAAATACGTTAGCAGTCATATTAATATACATATCCTTATGTCAAAGAAAGTAAACTTTTAAACAAGTAATCAAAGTGGAATGCAAGTTCGATTGTTGCAAAACGTTTTAGCGTCTAAATACATCCTCATTTAATCAATATATTTTTGGATCTAATAAGTCATAACTCAGTTTTGTTCAGTACAAAATCAGGAATAAATATAGAAAAAGGAGATAATTTGGAAATAAAGATAAACCGCATTGCGTATCATTGATATCGAAGACCTAGAAAAAGGAGATGGGCATAGGCTCATAATGTTCGATATTTTACATCCAATAATTACAAGAGGTTTAAGTACATACATCATTTTTCAGCACATCACATTAAACAAGCCGAACGCCCACCTAAGTAGAATGATCAAGTGTTATTTTGATTTTCACACATATTAACTCTCTCAGTACTAAATGCGTCTAAAATCGAAGAGCTTGAAACGCACTCCTCTCAAAGATGTGATATATGCGGGATTCAGGTTTGTTGTAAAAAGACTTTCCATTTACGTATCAGCATGTCTACAGTTATAAACAGTATATCAATAGATCAGTTCATCCGACTTGGGTTTATTCGGTTCACTTCGGGAAGCGCACCCTGCTTTGTGTACATTTTGTGCTCGACCACGCTGCCCGGATTACACGTGGAAGCATAAGGAAGTATAACACAGGATGTGCTTGGATTTAACAAAAAATAGAACCATCAGCAATCTATAAATGCATGTTTCAAAGAGTTAAAACCAAGATATACCGAAACACGCAGTCGCGGAAAATGGTCGATGAAAAGCGTAAATACACCGGTTATAAATGATCTAACAGTTGCAATTAGGTTCATGGAAATCGTGTATAGATTTTGTTACTCATGGATAAGAGACAATTGTAAGTATTTCATATAGTCTATAGATCTGGTACTGTGCATTATTTTGCGCACAGATTTAGTGCAGATATTAGTGTGGCATGCCCTTTCTCGTGGGTCTTGGTGCTACCTCTCTCTCTGGTTGTCCGTTTTGCATCCTACGTTTGCCCTGGATCGTACCACTGGCTTACCTTGAGCGTTTGTTGGAGAAACCTTTTCCAGATGGTTCTGCTTGTATCCAGAAATGTTCCAGTAAAACCATTACTAGGATACAAACCATGCCAAACCGTGATGCTGCCATGTCTGATGAAGAGGCCACACCGATTTAAGGTCCACCTCAACGACCACCACGCAATTCGCGAGTTGTTCGCCAAACGAGAACTGTGTAAAATAGAAAATGGACCAAAAATATGGGCCCGTTTCTCAAAATACCTCCAACTGCCTGTTTGACATTGTAACTTTTTCTACGCTATGCATATAGTGTGCATACTGACTGCACCGAAACGTCTGTCTTATGGTAGAACCATTTCAACGTTGTCGCTGCAACGGAATTGCTATCAACATGCAACGAGTGAGGTACGCAACCACACCTTGGTGGCTCCTGATAGGTTAGCAGCCAATCTTCAGTCCAGTCAGCTGGGTTTATCTGACGATTTTCCATTCGCCGTCGTCCATGCGTCAATAATTTCACATTTTCGACTTCCTCTGTGAACAACCCTGATGAGGACGTGGCGTTGACTAGTCCCTGCTATGTTTATTTAAATGGTCAATACCAAGTGGTTTTTAATCTTCTATGGGTAAATTTATTCGATTATGAGAGCAACATTAATATATCATTTCTGAGAAGACCTGGTTATTTACTTCAAAATTCCACAAGAACACCTGTGAATACGAATAGACATTTACCCATAACAGGTATCGCCTTGGTTTCAATTTTAAAGGTAATAGGAATATAGCTTAGCTATATCTTACAGTTGTACACTAAGAGGCATCATTGTCATTTGCTACTTTTTAACAAATCTGTGAAATTACGTAGTAGTCGATAAAAGTTAGCCCAGTTACTGCATGGCCACTGATGACCATGCATGTAAATGCAGAGATATCCCAAAACGCAAAGTATTTTCACTTCAAATTTGATGAGGGATAAGTAATTCTGGAACATAAAATTTAGTATAATTACAACAAACATAAAATGAAATAAGGACCATTTAAGTTCTCAGGCATCATGTTGAACAATACAGGCCTTCTATTTTCTCATCCTTTTGAATATTGTGAAAAAATGTAAGGAAAACTTACTCAGCTGATGTGAGTAATATTTTTGTAACGAATTTTAGGCCTATTGTGCTGTTTTTTCTAGTGATAATGGAACATGGAAGAACTTAATCATGTTTCATAATAAATATAATATTAGCATCAAGTTTAGTTATCCTGTGTTCACGTGGAAACTTTTTTTGATGTTTAAATTCAAATTTTGTCATGTTACGCAATTCTAATGTAAATATAGTAGTCTGACTTAAAATTCTTAATTCTCCTGTCATTGTTTGGATGATGTCTGTGAACTATGGTCAAGTAATTACCTTTTATAACTGTACATTAACATTAAGGGCTAAATTTGTTTTAGGCCTACTTTAAATGAATGTGAGTGTTTTCCAAAGTGGGAGGATTGGGATCCCGTAAAACTGGTTTAACCCACTGCCAATACGTTGGTAGCCTGTTCCAAGTCAGGTTAGAAGATACTCTCATTCGTTTAAATATCATTACTGTTGGTCATGGATTCTTCTGACGACGAACACTAGCATGTCTTACTATTTCGTAAATGATCCTGGATCTGACAAGGTTAAACTGGTATTCGGTTTGGTCTCATCACTATCATTGAAAACTGTTATCCACTTCTCTTTTCATGGAACCCTTATATATTTGGTAACAATTTGAACAATCAGGCATTTTCTGCACACATTACAGTGCAGTAAGTGTTCCAAGTGTAGTGAAACTGATGTTGTTTTTTATAATTGTCCGATGAATGTAGTTTGTTATTGTGAAAGTCATGTCAGGTTGGCTCAAAGTGTTTAATGTAGTCTTTCTCTGTCTCTCTCTTGTATAAATAATTAGCATATAAATCAACTGACTGACAAGTTGAACTACATCTGATTATAAATGAAAAAAATTAAAACTGTTACAGGAAAACAGTTATACTTACAGTTACCTTTAGGAATTTCAAATGATCCCTCCCTCTCTCTGTCTCTCTCTCTCTCTTCATAAAACCGAATTCTTTCTCTGATAAATGTAGTAGAATTTTACAATAATTAGGACTGTTTTACAATTTGACCCTTTGAACTTTATAGAACCACGAGTTAGATGTACATTAAGCTTGGCTGACTTACAGATGACTTACAATGGCATACTACATTTTTGGAATTCTAAATTATTACCCTAATAATTGACTTATTAGATGACTTGTGGGATTATATGCTTCCTTGAACATTTAAATGTCCTTTCAAAAATACTTCTGGAAACCAACTTGAAACGTGACTGCTATCCTTACAAATTTTGACTATTGTAATGCATTTTTGACGACGTTTTAATGATTTGAGGCCTAATGTCACTTACTTCTGGCTAATGTTAAACATTTGAACCAATGTACTTACTATATTTGGAAATTCAAACACTTTTCCTTTTGAAATACTCTTAGTTTATCTCCTTTAAAACAACATCATGTCTTTAACTACATGCCTAAAACACATCGAATAATATAATCATGTTGTTTAGATTCTTATTGATGGTCATTTTAGGCCTAGAGGGCTTTTCTGATGGATTGGTGTTGGTGTCGCTTTGTGGACTTGTATGGATGATGATCATTGTTGAGATTGTGGTTGCAAGTAGTACCTTTTAACATACTGAATTTTATTGACATTTTCAACAAGTTAAGAACCTCCACTTACAAATTCTCTGATGTGCTGCAAATTTTGGTCCCTTTTCATAAATTGTATGGTCCTGTATATGCATGAATGATGCAAATGTTCAAGCCAATTTACTGAAATAGGCCTATAATTTCAAACAAAACTTTTAGCATTCTGTCATGTGAAAACTAAATAAAGTTTTTTCCCCCTATGGACCTTTGCACTTACGTTTTGGTCTCTTTTGGGTAAATACGAACTATAAATTTATATGTTTCAGCTATACATACCAAGGAACATTGCCTTTAGTCGGAATTGACTTGGATTTGTTTTGTTAGGACTACGGTTTGGATATGGTAATGACACTGTCTAATTCATGTGTCAGTGATTTTGGATTGTAAAATAATTTTGTCCGTCTTTCGGAGGAAACCATAACAATATAAAGTAAAATCGCTCGACTATTTGCTTCAAAATTGTATGAGAACCAGTGGAATACATATTCAACAGCTAATGCGGCATTTTTTTCTATTTTCAAGAAATTATTAATTTGCACAGAGGCGTTCTGTTTCACATGAGCTATGTTGACATGATCTTATCATGTGGTTTTAGTTTTGAACTTGTTAAACTGTGTCAGCTTATTGTTTCTACTGATATTATCTCTCGAAAAGGTAAATGCTTTTGCTCTCTAATGGATATAACTTTATTCAAATCGCCGTATGCAAGTTCAAGCTTCTGGAGCTGTTAAAGAACTACAGTATATTTGCTTAGTCCTATAGTTGGAAACTCTTTTTTTGAACAATTAGTATCACTTTTACACTCAGTACAAGGTAAGCCTAACAAAAACCCCTAAGATTGATCCACCATTCTTTCCCATCATACACTACCTTGTTTAACAACAGGTAATCAAATGGGTGTGCGACCAAGTTCATTTGATACTGTCATGTTACATACTTCTTCGCACACATCTAAAGTGTGCTTGCATACACTGATAAGGTATTGCCCCATTGAACCATTTGAACATGAATTTATCAGTTACCATTATATCCCTGATATTTTTTGCCCTGGATTTATACCCATAACACATGACTGGAGGAATAGACCAGTCACACAGATGCAGACTGCTAGAAGGTCTCACCGAACGTTCGATTGCAAGCTTTATAAGCTTAAAAAGTGCCTTTATCCCTAGATTTTAAATATTAGGTTTAGCATTGATGATACTTCCTCATGATGAAACTATGACTCCCATATAGGTACAGTAGATGGTTTATACAATAACCTCAGCATTGAAGGTGAAAATTTCTACATATTTTGTGTCCGAAAAATTAAATATGATTATTGTGGTTTTATGGGTATTAAGTTTGAAATGCCACTTGTAACAGTATGTATGGCTTGGTAAAGCCTTCAGGTGTTTCTGACATCAATATCAAAGCACCTGCATATACAATGCAACCTACAAGTCTGGTACCTGGCGTTACTGGGCTACTACAGCTTCCTGCTCAAAAGGGAATTGTTAGAGTGCATCCTCGCGGCAACTTTAGGAGCTACATTTTTCACATCTGTAGATATGGTAGTTTCAAATTCTTGCTATGCAAATAAAACATCAAGACACGTTAAATTATGTTGCAGTTGCCAAATCTAGATTGAAGTAAAGAATTTAAGTGTCATATATCCAAATATAACGTACATTTAAACCTATTTTGTATCTTTGACTTTGTGTACCTTTTCAACGTTGAAGATGAAGTACTATGTAGATAAAGCACCAACCTCCGACAGTTTAGAAGAAATTCCAAAAAAAAAAAGTTTTAGTAGTATATCTTAGATATCTAATTCAACAATGCAAATTGTATTCAAATTGGAAAATGCAAAAAAAAAAAAAAAGTACAGCCGATTTAAACCATGTCCATTGTGAATGACAATTGGAAGAATATGAAATACAAAATCGCAGATTATAGACTCAATAACATTTGTAATAAAACACATTTTATAAATTTAACATGAACACCCAAGCAAATAACTCAGTGTCTATGTCATGTACCTGGTTTTTTTATTCATACATCATACATTGGTAAATAAATTAAATCTCACCAAATGTGGGTATTTTGCTTCAATCATGTTTAGCGCCATTAACTGGCACATTCATAGTTATATGATAGTTCCCCACATTTGTTTTTCGAGAAATGTCTTGTCTGTAACATGATACTTAAATGTACCTTGATTTCAACTGTTTTCCTTTTTACGGTATTTGTTCTTGAATTACTGATGATCAGTTTTGTTCGTGTAGTCGTTTAGTGATGTCGCTTAGGGAGTGCTGTCCAAACATATTTTTCGACACCAGCAACATCTTCCTTCCTCCAGTTTTAGAGATCAAAGTATATGAGGGGCAGCAGTTCTGCCCTTCAGTGTATCTGTTGCATTAAACAAGTCCAGTGTGCCGTTAATAAAGATGTTGGGTAAAGTAGGGCATCACTTAATCCAACAGTGCGTCTAAAAGAAATGAGTCAGTTTGTCTTTAGTTGGAATACAATTTCTAAGAGATCGGTACATACTACGTCTGATATGATAGCATTTGGTGCCAACCTCTTGACATAGCAATTTAAACAACTGTTCTTCACGCTAAATTGACTAAAAAAAATTCTTTAAGTCCTTAAAGCATGTCTATACTTTCCGATCTTTGTTGTCGCTATTTGAAGTTGTGTTTTTATTTATTAGTGTGCTGAGTATTAATATATGCTCAACGGTCTGACTACCTTGTATGGAGCTAATGTGAACATTATTCGTAATGCCTCTTTCATTGAAAAAAAAAACTTTGCAAACTGTTGTTCTGGATTAAACTTATCTGTGTAGCATAGCAGTAATTTACTGTAATCTCTCTTTAGTAAATCACACACAAAGATGTTAACAAGACAGCCCTTAGTTTGGGGATACTTGCCCGAGTTAAGTATTTTGGTGGCCATCTTCGTCAATAGAGGGGTTAAAACATCTCCATCACATTTTACTATCTCCTTGGATAAAAGGTCCTCGCTGTGGGATTTCTTGTTTTTAAAGTCATTGATAGCTGCAGGTTTTCCCCACTTTCGTAATTAGATCAAATTCATATACAAACAGTCAAACTCTCCAATATTTTAAATGATTGACCCGACCTATCATTGTCACACTGATAATCACACCATTGTTTATAATAACTACAGCGCAGGCTGGTGTTAATGTCATCTCGCATGTTCATTTTGCGGGATCTACTAGTGCCGAAGAGAATCTGACAAATTCTAATATTCCTTGGAATCATATTGTGCTGATTCTATTTTGTCTATTACGTTGCCGTTGTATTTCCTTTGAAGATATCTATATTTTTTTAATATGTGTTTTTAATTCAAAATATGTATGAAAAATACTTAAAAAAAAAAATCTTAACACTAGTCTTAATCTAATACGATTTTGTACTATTTTTCCATATGAGCTTCTGTAAAGTAAGTGTTTACGTAATACCATTTTTTGTTCACCCTAGCCGCACACATGTTGATTCGAAGCACCCTTAGTTAGATTTAGTCCTTTTTGTGGGTAGTTTTTGAGCAGTGTGGTATTACTATCGGAGTATTTAAGCCGCCTTGCTTTTGGTCTTAAGAAAACTGTAAGTTTGCAGATCCCAGTCCATCATTGGGGAAGTTCTTATTTTGCACCTTGTGAAGTTCAAATGTTTTTGTGATGTTTGCGGAAGATCTCCACAATAATTGTAAGCATGATACGGCCACAGATAAATTGCAGCGCCACAATTGATTGGCTACAAACTTTTATATTGCTATCAGGTGTAATTTGCAGCTCCATCTATTGAAATAATATGACTGGTAGGAAATATTGACAGGCTACTTCCGGTTTGATTAGTGAATTCACCATAGCAAAAACTGGTGAGTTTCAAAGCTATTCACGATATGCAACAATGTCATAATAATAAAACTATTCAATTAATGTGCTGGAATTAATAGTCTGTCGATGAAATATTGTCAAATGCACCGGCATGTGTCAGTGTTAGAAATATGATACCCTGGCCACAATTTGTATTTCTATACTCTCATGTAATTAGTTGCCTAGCCTAGATCTGACACCATTATAATATTCCAAGTGAAAACCGAAATACATCTGTTCTGTATTTTGATTAACAGTTCTTTCTCCCACAAGAGTGAGCGATATTGTCAAGTGAATAAATAATACACCATTCACTTGCAAGCTTTATATAATATAAACTTTGCACGATAAATACCTTCGTCTTTAACGTTTCTTTGTGATGGCGGTTAGGCCGTACCAGAAACTTATTGATTACACCCACAAGTTTGCCATATTAAGTCAGTGACCATTGAATTAAATATCCTTCTTCTGGGAACGATACGAAGTGCCTTCTCTGTAGTGTGTCACAAGTTAGCAAATATCGCCATTCCCTGTTCGATAAAGTGGTGCAATCCTAACATTACCGCTAATCCCCAAAACACGTTTGGCGTTGTCATGAGGGCAGCATTAGGTGTCCTAATGTGATAAAATGAAATAAACAGTACTATTACGAAGTCATTAACATGACTATTTATCCCTATTTTGTGCAAGGAGACCACAATTTCCAATCACTATCTTGCTGTATGAGGGTCTGGACTAGCTTACCAACTAACCTAGTTCCCTTCTTTTGTAATGTTTGTAATCCCGTTTGCAGTGACGTGAAGTTCCAAGCAATCCGCATATGCTAGTTCACAATCAACTTCATTGTGTGTCCATTCAAGAAGATAAACTGTTTTGGTCTATAATATTTGTCTGCGAGATTCCAATTATTTTAATTTTTTTCCACATGTTTTCTTTGGTGTGTTGACGTTGAGCACCATCAGGTCCCCCATGTGACCCGGGTCAATGTCAACAACGTCATGGCTATTGTTGAGTTTTAATGCCTGTTGTGCACATTATGAAGACAGTCTTGGTTGGCTACTTTCTGCTTCATTGTGTGGAAGCCCACTGTATTCCATCTGGTTATCAGCTTGGGGGTTTAACCCCTCCGTGCATTGTACTTACTTCAGACTCCTACAGAACCGAATGTTTTGGTATGTACCATTTGGTCAACTATATAATGTTTTTATAAGTTCGATTTCGGCATTTTGGTTGGTATATACTTGCTGCCACAGTCATTGGTTTCCAGGTCTGCATTTGTATCTTCAATGAAAACAGCTCATCCTCGGCATTCGCTAGCCTTTGCTTTAGTTTGTATTTCTCTTCCTCTTATTTGTTTAATCACATTTTTCTTGCTGATGTTTTGCAAATAGTGAGTTAATTTTGTTTTGGGGGCATTGTCTGTGTACATTTTAGAGAGCTGGTTCAGGCATTAAGCTAATTTTTAAGCCTTTGACCTCGAGTTCCAGCTCACACCCTCCATGTTTACCTTTATGTTTTAAGTAATGTAATAATTTATCCCGTAGTTGCTCTGAGTTTTTGCAATTTTAAGGCATATTCTTTGCTTGTCTCTTTTTGAATATTTTCTCAACTCCAGTCACCTTCTCTCATGTGTTCTCTTTCTATGACAAATAAGATGTTTGCCTGCAACAACTCAACCTTCTTCTATTATTTACTTTGTATTCTTTGGTTCTGTTACTTTCTGTCCAAATGTTTTAATAAATACGAATTCAAATGTTATTCCTGTGGCTTTGTTCGTTTTTAATCTCTACTTAAACGGCCATTTACATTGGTAGTTGGTGTTGTTAGTCGGATTGCATTGTATGTGCCTACCTGGCTCATTGTGTTACGTGTTGCTGAAGTACTGGAACAAGCCTCTTTAGCTTTGATTGCTGGAGTACTAAAACCAGCATCTGTTTCAGGTGTGCCAATGTTGGTACCAGTTGTAATCAGCCCCTATGTCCCTCGACTAGTCCCTAGAGCGTGTCCTGATAAAAAATATCAGGTGCTATTGCACATAACGGCTTGCATATATTTTCTAGATAGTTTTATTATAAGGTTCACATTGACGAATTTGGCCTGTTGAACAACTAAAGTTCTCTCACATATGAAAAAGTACATGAATCATTGGGTATCATTTTGAGCAAAAATCAACTTTTATCTTCATTTGACCTGAAATTTTTTGATGTACATGACCATTTAGCCAACATTTACTCGCTTTCAAAACTGCCTAAAAATCCTGAAGTTCCAACAAAGAGCAATTTCCAGATTTTGCTGGTCTAAAAAATTGTAAGTTTTGTTGTCTAAAGGTTTAAAGAAGTCAGAAGAAATTTGGTTTAATTATGGTGGTCAGATAGAAGCATCTCCTGGCATTAGCAGTTTTGGATTTTTATCTAATTCTAAGATCCTAATGGAGCAGTTGAATGGTTCTGATAATCATGTATCTTTTTAGGATGCGAAGGGGGTTGTGCTGCACGCAAGAGTTCCTCGACTTTGACGTTGCATTGATTCACTGTTTTACGTTTCGCCTAGAAAACGATACATTTTATTTGTTGTGCAGATTCCTAGAGTTGTTAGAAACAAGCTTCATACCAATACGATGATTTTCAACGATTTCCGGAGCCGGTTATTGAGATGGTATCAAATTTCACATTTCGTCAGCATTCCTTAAAAAATAATCAATGGATAATGTATCAGATATGTAAAATTAAAAAATAGAGCAAATTACAGCAACCATATTCTTTGTTTACAAATAAAATACATAATTACAGAATAATCGAATTTTCTGATTATTATCTTAAGCATCAACAGTTTATTAATTTTCTCAGCTACAAAAATCTCATCTGACTATAAAATGGTTCTCGGATAATGTATTTGTCTTTCAAAAGACGAGTATTGAAGCAGACTGATCAATTAACTTTGAGTCTGCAAAATTGATTAATATCATTCTGAGAAACAGGCAATGTAAGATTTGAGGCCCTGTTACCCCCATGTTTTTTGGCCTTATTGACACTATTTCGTTGCAACCCTGGTCAGTTATGGTTATAACACTTCCAAGACATACAATCAACAAATTTGATGAATAGTTTCCAATATACAATGATATATTTTGGCTTAAAAGGCAGGTTTTTTACCCTAATGACATCAAGGTCAGCCGTACATGCAAACCTGTAAATCTGGTTTCACATGCAATGGTGACAGCTTCCAAGGGGACAAAACGAGAAAGCACATTTGCCATGTGAACCGAATATGCTATCATCATGACCGCACAAACAGTGTTTGGAAATGGCTCTGTTTGAACAAGGTGGGCTTGCTGTTTCATGTATTGCTTCTGTGAAAGTGTGCCCCATGGACAGGAGTTACTCGTTCTTTTTATCTTGGATCAAAGAGCCACATGTTTTTATTAACGGCATGGATGGGGCTTTGTCCATTCAGTGTTCTGGACTGCTTGTTATCATACCGTCTAACGGGGAAAAAGACGAGGGGGTGGGGGGCTCCACATGCCACAATCAGGGAAGAAAACAGAAAATTAAGCAAACGGATAGCAATGTGCAGAAGAAAAACAAATAGAAAGGAAAAAAATATAGTGGGCCTACAGTACATGCGGGGGGGGGGGGGGTACTGAAGCTTTTTTGACTTATTTTGAAAACATAAATTTAACAATTGCTATTCTAGACCAGTGAGACCGCGAGTTGAATGCCATTTATTGACCACTTTCATATCTTTCTCCGAAAATGACAGGTTAACTGCTATTTAGCTTGACGCTACGCAGTATGTCTTTCTTTGCCCTTTTGCTTTTGGCGCTTTGTATTTTGTGATGCAAAGTGTGTGTGTGTTTGAGAGAGAGAGAGAGAGAGAGAGACAGAGACAGACAGACAGACAGAGAGAGAGAGAGAGAGCCAGAGAGAGAGAGAGTATTATTACCCAATTTTTTTCATGTTATTCCGTCTACAATCAGACATTACGCTATTTTGCATTTACACTAGGAGAGGAATTTGATTTAGCCTCCAACTTTTTTTCGAATCCTGTTTAGTCAAGTGAAGAATATCAACAACAACAACAACAACAACAACAACAACAACAACAACAACAACAACAACAGATGGAGAGAAAAAGACAGAGATGTCTTTCTGTATGCACGTTCCAAGTTGCATAACACAATGCCAGATGGGCTGTCTTCATGGATGATGATCACGATGAGGTGAGAACTGAGACAAGAGTACTGTTATTGATAAACAAACATCACTCCCAGGAAGAATGCAAGTTTACAAAAATAGAATAAAAAAATATAATGCCTTACATCTGTTGAGAATCCATTAGTTTCAGTGTAGTATCGATGACAAGACTGTGCATTATAACATATATAAATAACCTACTCTATTGGTTTCCTAGAGTAGTCTACGGTCAGACTCTAATATTTGTTACATAATCTAATATAATACACCATGACCAAAGCGATGATATTACAGTTTGAATGTATTGTTAGTTGTTTCTTGCTTGGCAAGGCGAATTGTGTTAGCTTAACACTTAATTGATCTAATAGTGCGACACACACTTCAATCGCCATTTAACAATAATGCAAAGTGAGTCTCTTTCGCAAGCATGAAAGTTTCCTGGAAAACTGAATTAAAGTAAGGATGGGCAATTAGGGTGGGTTTATTCTTTGTGGCTTTGGCTTGGGTGTGGGGATGTACGGTTGTCATGAGTATTAATTATACGCCAAATTCATTTCACCGGTTCCTCCACAGATTTGCGTCTTTCTCGTGGTCAAGTTACCTGGGAAGCAGACTCTGCTTTTTATGTTCTGATGTTTATGTACTTTGCCGCAGGTGGAAGACCTGCTTTGCTGACAACTGGTAAAGAGGACCATACACAGTATTATGGTTTTCATGGGCTTTGCAAATCATGAAATAAAACCATATATTCTGTGGAGATAAGTAACCCCTGTTTGTTTATACAGAGATTCTACAATAATCTGATTGGGACACAAAGTGAAAACTTTGTGACTGGGGTGTAGCAGTAACGTTACAGATCACTCACTCACATACACATTTTCTATGATCGATGAACCAATAGAAAGCAATGCGCGGGATGCATGCTCCATACAGATATACGCCAAGGTTTATATTTTAATGCTGCTGTTCAGCGCATTTGCCAGGCGTATTCTGAGGATGGTACCCACATTTCAGATGACAGATCAGGAAACAGCAAAAGCATAAGTTACAACTCCCATCCATTTCACACTTGGTGTGTGCCTTGGGTCATTTACCCATTCTCCCAGGTCAGTCGAGCCAGTCATACCAACAACTACAAAATGATACGAGCAAAAACTAAACATTTCAAATTGTTGTAAATTTGAAGGCACGCTTTATTATCAAAACTGAACCAAATGTCTATTTGTATAGTTTGCATTGTATTTATGTACAGACTAGTAACTGTAAGTCTAGTGTAGCAGTGTATATTGGGGATTTCTCGAAGGTTGTGCTAATTTTGCCACCAAATAGGAAAGCAATTTGGTCATCGATTGGGCAAGATTAGACCATATGCTTGTTGGGGTTTATAATGTTTTCAATGCTTTGATTCTGAATGAAGATTAATGCATCACATGAAACCATGCAGGGAGAAATCAGGCTATATTTCTCTGTCTGACTTTATTTCTCAATGGTTAGACCAATCATGGGATATGGTTGTGTCCTCTTTGATACCTGTGGTCAAGAACCTCAGATCTATACAGTATAACGGGACAAAGATATGCACTGGTGCCCTGAAGCACATATCTCATATAAAACTTTAAGAAAAATTCAAAAGGCCTACCCTCAGTAACCGTCGTAAAAACTTTAAATTGATCTTGTTTTACTAAAAGACTCAGGATCTTACTCCCCCCTTATCTATCTAATGTCCTGGCACCTCCTACGAGTAATTTTGATCGAGCAACACGCCATTCCAGATCCATTTGCACCATCCGGTGCAGGACTCTTCGTTTTGAAACCTCTCTCCTCCCTGATGCTATCTAACTTTGGAATGACCTGCCTACTGATATTAGAGACCGATTTCGCTATGTGTCTTTAAATCAAAATTCAAGACAACCTTCCTCGTGGTCGACGATGTCCTTGACTTCTTTTCTCACAGGCATCATTTTTAGCTCAGCTGACTTGTAAGTCAGCTGAGCTTTTGTGAGGGTCTGTCGTCCGTCTGTCCGTCCGTCCGTCGTCGTCGGCATCGTCGTCTGTCCGTTCACAATTCACATTTTCGACTCAAAAACCGTTGGCCAGATCTACTTTAAACTTGGCGGGGATGTGCCTTGGGTGGGTGTCTACCAAATTTGTTCAAATGGCCACGGTCCAGTGATTTTTGGATTTTAAGTGATTTTTTTGGTTCTTTTTGGGGGAAATCTTAACAAATCTTCTACTCTGAAATCGCTCATTCAATTGCCTCGATATCACACAAGAACACTTTCTTGGACTCCTAGTTCTTGATTTGTTCACCAAGTGGCGCTGCAATTGTTTTCTAATTTTATATGAATTTTTGTGTGTTATAGCTATATTTGACTTCTTCTCCAGAACTGTCACTCAGATTATGCTGAAACTTAGTGGATATGTTACTTGTAGAAGGGTCAATTAAAGTTGTTCACTATGTAGGAATGCTGTGGATTCCTGATTTTTTACGATTTTTTTCAATTTGGGTACTTGTCGGTAAATGCAGCTTTCCTTATGGTTACTATGGAAGTCAATGAGCATTCTAATGCTAATTTACATTTTCGACTTCTTCTCCAAAACCGTCATCAAGATCAACTTCAAACTTGGTGGCAATGTGCCTTGGGTGAGTTTCTACCTGGTTTGTTCAAATGGCCATGCTTTAGTGATTTTTTTTTTTTAATTTTTAATGATTTTTTTTGTTCTTTTTTGGGTCAAATCTTTAAAAAAAAATCCTCTTCTCCGAAACCACTTACCCAATTGTTTGGATATCACACAGGAAGACATCTGGGAACTCTTTGTTCTTAATAAGTTCACCAGATGGCGCTGCAATTTTTTCTATTTTTGTTTATGATTTTTTGTCTGTTATAGCTATTTTCGACTTCTTCGCCAAAACTGTCACTGAGATTAAGGTTAAACGTGGTGGATATGTTCTTTGTGGAAGGTTCAAACAATGTTCTTCACTATGTGGGAATGCTGCAGATTCCTGATTTTAACGATTTTTTCAATTCGGCTACTTTTCGGTAAATGCACCTATCCTATTGATTACCATGTAAGTTAATGGGCATTCTAATGCTCATTTACATTTTCGACTTCTTCTCCAAAACCGTCATCCAGATTTACTTCAAACTTGGTAGGGATGTACCTTAGATGGGTGTCTACAAGAATTGTTCCAATGGTCGTGTTGCAATGAATTTTGGATTTTTTTATGATTTTTTTTTCAAAAATCTTTACTAAAGTTTTAATAGGAAAGTTCAACATGGGAAATTCTTTGTAATGGTTAAAACTTAAATAATTTTGAGCAGATTTACTTCAAACTTGGTGGGTATGTGCCTTGGGTGGATTCCTACCAAGTTTGTACAAATGGTTACGCTCTACTGATTTTTGGATTTTTGATGATTTTTTGGTTCTTTTTGGGGAAAACCTTAAAAACTCTTCTCCTCTGAAACCGCTTACCCAATTGCTTTGATATCGCACATAGACACTCCCAGGGACACCTAGTTCCCAATATGTTCACCAGGTGGCGCTGCAATTTGTTTCTAATTTTGTAATGAATTTTTTGTATGGTTTTGCTATTTTTCACTTGTTCTCAGAACCGTCACTCGGATTAAGCTCAAATGAGATGGATATGTTCTTGTGGAAGGGCCAAACAAAGATAGTTGTTTACAAGGTGGCACTGCTTTGCATTCCCAATTTTTAAGGATTTTCATTTCAGGTACGTATCGGTCAATGCAGCTTTGCTATTGATTTCTATGCAAGTCAATGGGTATTCTAATGGTCATTCACAGGACAACTGACACGAAATTTACTGTTTACTTGATAACAAGAGATCTGTTTTGAGTAAGTGCCATGATGCTGCACATGTTGATGTGTCTGTATGAAGGTCATGCTAAGACAGTACATGAATGACTTTGACCTCGTTTGTGGCGTCACACTGCAACATACATGAATTTTACTCTTCATTATAACTTGACAACTACTTGAACCTTGATGTTGCACATGTTAGTGTTCATGTATAAACGTCAGACTTACTCAGAACATGGGTGACCTTGACCCTTCCCCACGTTCATAGAGCTTCAAGTGTGATGAATGTCAAGATCAGCTGAGCATGGGCTGTTCACACAGCCCTCTTGTTAGAATTAATGCCTAGCGCAGTTGTGGCTAGGCTTCTCTTGACTTTACTTTGACCCTTGTAAAGTAAGTGTATTTCCAAACCCCATATGGGCCTGTCTTTCCCAACTGAAGACATTACTCATTTCTTTCATTTGTTTGTTCCCCAAAATGCCCTGCCTAGAAAGAAACGTGATTTTAAGGACACATGATTCGTGACAAGAAAGTTAAAGTGTCCAACTTTATGAAATGGAAAAATAAGTCATTTTGTGTCAGGACATGATTTTGCCATTAAAGCTCAATATCCTCCGCTGTCTTATGCATATATCTTCTTGGGACGTCTTCATTTTACATACAACTATTTCCCATTCTGATTTGAGAGACGTCTCAAATATATAAAACATATGAGGAAATAACTGTCAAAGAATAATCATATCTCATGAAGATGCATATTTTGGTAATAATATGAAGGATGGCCAGTCTGCATTTGAATATGAGCAGTTTGTTGATTTCTTGAACTTTTTGATTGATAACATTCATGTCAATTTTTGGTGATTCTATCTTTAAACAGATGATTGGTATTCCAAAGGGTACCATATGTGCACCTATTTCGGCCAATTTAAATTTATTCTAATATAAGTATAAATTTCTTGTAAAGCTGTCTTAAGATAAATCAATATGATATTTAGTTGACAATTACATATACTGATTTCTTATTAAGCATCAATTATAGGTATTTTCAAGAATATATTTCACAAATATACCCTGATGATTTGGAATTAAAAGACCTACAAAAATGACTTGGAATGTTCATTTTTAGACATCATGATAATTAATGATAGAAGGAAATTAAAGTTTATATTATATGACAGACGTGATGATTTGGAATTTTGTACATAGAAAATTGCCCCCAATAATATCCCACTCCGGCCAGCTTATGGTGTCTATGTGTCAAAGTGACTTCGCTGAACTCCAAAAAGTGGCAGGCCTAACATGTCTCTATATCTTTGCCACAACTGATAAATTTTGGGTTTGTAGTTAATAAAAAATATTTCAAAGGTTCAGAGGCTGGTTTAAAAACACGAGTTGCCTTTTACGGGTGACTGCTTGTCTCAAGCCAGGAGTGAAATTAGTTTCATGACAGTGGTAAAGAAAGCTGAATGTTGATTGTTCAGTAATTCTTGTATCTGTGCCTTTTGCGCAACTAAGATTTGCTATTATGGTTGAGTTGGAATTTATGAATGCGGGTATTGTTTTTCTGAAGTACATGATTAACACTTCATTGGCTATATTGTGGTCTGAGACTCATAGTTATGATGGAGATGTTTATAATATTCCAGATTCATAAATATCATAAATAAATTATGAATATCGGTAATGTTTTGCTATACTAATTGCTTGAAAGCTGTTCAAGTCTTGCTGCAGCTATGTCTGGTGATGTTCATGTTGATGAACTTTTCAAGATTTGGACGGCTCTAGACTTGGAGTGATTTTCGACTATGTTATTGACACATAATGGTCTTACTACTAATGGTATTGTCATCCGTTGTAATTAATAACTTGGTAGTCTGGTTCAATTGGCGTGTATCTACAACAAGTACTAGTTGCACCATGTTTATTGGCTATTCAAGTCTCCTTGGTTCTTACATTTGGGACAATTACCTCCTTTCTCTTTGCCGTCCTCATATGCACTGGACTGCCGTTGCATGCTACTTGGCTGAGCTCCAACATCTTTTACCTAATTTAAGTTGTTTGATTGCTTTATTGACCACTTTATCCGCTTGCACATTGCCTCTGTCAACATGGCCTTTCACATGATCCAATATTACCTCAAACCCACTGCAATATTTCTTGACTTAATTCAACTGCTGTCAGAGACCTTTGTTTTCTGCCAGTTCCTTGTTGGCATGTACCGAGCTTTGGTCTTCCAGTTACGTATGTACAAATATATCCCCATGATTATATGCTGGCTGTTCAATTTGATGGTTAGCTTCCTAATATCGTTAATTTTTCTTGGTTTATTGTCATGTTGTATATTATAGAGAACTAAATGTACATACAAAGGACAAAATGCAAAGGGACTTATACCTGTAAAGGTCTATGTGTACCATCATGATAATACAGGTAATAAAAGAAGTGCGTTTATAGGGCTCGATGGTTAATGCGAGATTCCTTTTTTGTGTTTGTCTCAACATGAGAATGGCTGCATGCAGTTCAACACGTTGTTGGTGTGCATCCGGGTACATGAGCCCTCCAACTCTTTCTTCCCAAGCTGTATGCAAAACATGTTATCTTACACATAATTTAATGCCCAGCGAGGTGTGCATATTCTGAACTTAAGCATTGGATAATTATAACATAGGCCAAACGGATATTAAGAGGGCCTTTTTTGCCGTAATCTTCCAGTTTCTGTAAATACGTGAAAAATGCCATTTTTTTGTCTAAACGGTGAAAAAAACACACATGCAGAGAAGTGGTCTACAAACTCTATATTAATGTAGGCGGAATTATGTATGTATGTATGTATGTATGTATGTATGTATGTATGGATGTATGTATGTATGATTGTTTAACGTAAATATATATGTGTATGTGTAAACAATTGTAGGACACGTAGAAACATTAGAAGAATGGAGAACACAAAACTTTTCAGAATATTTATAATATTTTGAACATAAGCAAAACTCAATTTTTAAGCCGAGCAGCAGAAATAAATTCCATTGCCTTGTGAGTTATGGACATGAAGCAATAAAGTTGGCCAATGTTCTGCATGCTTGGTTTTTCCGAAATTGTCACCGAAGAAGTGAAGCACTGCTACCATGCATGATATGTGGGTAACTCCTTATAATATCACTGAAATGATTTGGCGGTGACCTCTATTATGAAACAGACCAATATTAATGATTTGATACACAAAGCATGAATTGCATTGTGGGGTATCTAGAAAACATTATGAAACACATAACAGGTGCAGCAATGATAATGTTAATTAGGCTATATAATCAAGCAATTATTTAATGATATGTAGACTTGGCACAGCATGCTGTCGAGCTTTGAGGCAGAAGCCTAGAAGGTAAAGTGAATTACAAAACGTCGTTTGCTGACGTATCTTAATTTCACATGTCATAAGGCGATTGTACGAACCTAAACAGCCATCATTACTTCTGCTTACATTTATTCTTGTTTCTGTGCACAATAAGTAAATTCAGTTTAATAGAAACTGGATGTCCACAAGCCTGCATAGGTTGCTTCTAGAAATAGACATAGGGGTTAACCGTTATTAAGCTAGAAGAAATGAATATACAAACAAGTGTTTTTAATCTGAGTCGCACCATATGTTGTGCTCCACATAAGTTAAAAAGTGAATTTAAAATAAAAAAAAAAGATGATTAAAATGAGCATATTTCTCGTTGGCACAGCAAGTATATTAAATCAAGTGGATGCATCTTTCCTGAATCCCTGGCTTATACAAAGGCGCGAATGCATAGATCAAAAGGGAATGAGTTTTGAAGTGGAGGTAGGCTAACGAGGCAACCATGGTAGAGTCATGTTAAAACTAGAGCCGGTGGTGCCTGCATTTTGGTTAGAATGTAATGCTGTTTGAACTGAAAAAAAAACAGTTGATTAGATTAACAGAGGAAGTAGTCGGAGATTGTGTATCCGACTGCTGCTTGAAAACAACATCAAACGTTGGAGCAGGATTAGCAAGTGTGGCTGGGCACGTAAACACGCTGAAGGAGACAGCCCACATAAACGAATACTCGTAGATGGCATGTGTTGCACGGTGTTATGAAGTGCGCGTTCACTTTAACGCCTTCTTTGCACGGAAAATGTATATTTAATGTAAATGTAACACAAATGGCAACACAGACAGATGATGATAACCATCAAGTATACTGTTCATTCATTTTAGAATAATACACGATCTCAAATACAGGCCAGGTTACATATGGAGTTCACCATCGTAAAATTACAAATGTCTATGTCTCACACGTATAACACCAAAGTAGATGGTAAGTCACAGTGAGCATTAACCATCATATCTGTTGTGGTACTTGAAGACTCACAGCATACAAAATGTTACGAGTAATAATCAGAGCACGGCTGTCCTTGGCGTAGGTAGGATGCATTGCGACATCTCTTAGCCTTTTAATGTCATTTGGATAATCAATAATGCATAGCAAACAAATTTGCTCCTCGGGTTTCTGTACATCAAACTTACCATGTCAAGCAAACTGGTCATGGTATATCTTTATACAAAGGATTTGGAATTCGAAAAAGGTCATAAACAGGGTAGTATTTTTATGGCTTTGTTACATGAGCAACATCATTGGTGAAGTCAGTTACTAAAGCTGTAGGACGTAATACTTTCAATCGTGGAGCGGACTCGGCCAAAGATGCCTTAACAGGTGAACATTATAAAATTTGTTATCGTATGCGCTTAATTAATGGCAACCAATTTTCTTAGACCAAGCAAACAAAGTTTCTCAAAACACCGGCACTACTCATGGAAATAAACATATGCTTAAATATTGAATGGTTATGAATTATGTTCAGCTTGGATATTAAAAGTATGCATAATCAGACTCCACAAATATTATTCACCATTCATGTTTATGAAATCACATTCCACAGTCATTCCTTTTAATCTAAAATATATGATTCTTGGCTCACTGATAATACATTGCGCACACAGGCAAACATAGTTTATCAATGATAGGTCTTGCTGTATGAGCAGACATCCCTGGTATTAGCATTATATTTTGTCATCACAAAACACCATGCCCAGCTATAATAAAAACAAACTTGGTTTGAAATGAAAGGTATTTTCCTGTGAAAAGCAGGAAGTGACTTTGATGGGTTCTACAATTACTGATCTTCTTGCTATGATTGATTCACATACTCACTATGCGAATAACGCCACATAAAACAGAGCCCGGAGAGCAAATTATTGGCAAAACTTTTGATCGTTCTGGTTCAGCGGGTGATCATGTGGCTCAAAGGATCCAAAACTACCGGCGAGTTTACTACAGTAACAGTAATATGAGCCTGTGGTATCAAGGTATTCAAACGACAACTAAGTTATACATGTGGTCGTCTATTTGTCTTCTAACCAATGGTAAGGACCGTTTAAATCTAAGCCAAACTGATCTAAAAATTTGGAATGTGTTCAAGGATACCTGATACAAAAATCTTAAGGTTTAGCAAAAGGTTACCCCACAACAGTCCTTTGGGTGCTCTCATGGTGCCCCGGATAGCCGAGGAGGTGAAGCACAAACCATACCATTTTACCACAGAGCTTCCGGGTAGAGTCCCGTCTACGCAGAGTTTTTTTTTTTTATCTCTATTGGCAAAGTGCATTGCCACATGTGGTGAATACAAAGGGACTTTGATCTCACAACTAGTACAGTATTGAGTCTCTCCTGTAAAATTTATCTTTGTGAAACCTTACCTGCATAACTCTAACATATGTAGGCCGGGCTCAAATGGCACAGTTGATCCAGTGCTACATTTTTTTTTTCTGACAATTATTTTAAGCTCTGGTAGGCCGCACATGTGCTTACTGCTCTCTTAACTGCGCCATTCCAAGTCCATTTTCCTGTGGTTGGGTCCTGGGGTCTGGGGATACACTGGGTCCCCAGTGCGCTTCGCCCCCATGCCCTAGCCTGGTAAACATCATCTTAGTTTCAGGGGTGGTGATTTCAGTCTTAGGTCCTGGGACACGGGGGTTTCCGGGATTGCCCATACGCCCCGCTCCCAGTCCCTAGCCTGCTGTATAAATTGAAACGCAGTGGCGATAGTTCCATTTATATGTGGCATCCAGCAAGCAAATTTAACATTTTTTGAATTTAAGTGCTCTGTTTTATTCCCTGTAGCCTAAAATTGGGTTTGTCAGTATGTGTTTATTTAAAAAAAAATATGTTATTAGTCATTTCGATGTACATTTGTTTCCAAGTTTCGCCAGGGATTTTTCTTCTTCTTCTTCTTCTTCTTCTTCTTCTTCTTCTTCTTCTTCTTCTTCTTCTTCTTCTTCTTCTTCTTCTTCTTCTTCTTCTTCTTCTTCTTCTTCTTCTTCTTCTTCTTCTTCTTCTTCTTCTTCTTCTTCTTCTTCTTCTTCTTCTTCTTCTTCTCCTTCTTTTTCCTCGATTTCTTCTTCTTCTTCTTCTTCTTCCTCTTCTTCTTTTTCCTCGATTTCTTCTTCTTCTTCTTCTTCTTCTTCTTCTTCTTCTTCTTCTTCTTTTTCCTCGATTTCTTCTTCTTCATCTTCTTCTTCTTCTTCTTCTTCTCCTTCTTCTTCTTACTATTGTCATTAATGTCATTCAGACAAATGAGTTAGGTCGTATTTCTATGATATAAAGTCGCTTTACATAAAGGTATTTAAATTCGAACAATGATATAAAGGTTCCAGGATTTAGACGTTTAAGAACACTTTCGCCAATTTTAAATCCATGTGTAGCCAAGCATGTCAAAGCACGGAACAAACCCAGAGCAACACACACACACACACACACACACACACACACACACATATATATATATATATATATATATATACATATATATATACATATATATATATATATACATATATATATGTATATATATATATATATATATATATATATGTATATATATCAAGTTCTCGTAATGCTTTGGTACGGCAAAAATATCTCACTTTTTGTATTTTATTTCACGTTTGTATTGTATCTCACGACGGGCTTAGCGTGCAGATTAAAAAAATCCCTTGTAAAGAGGCAGTCAAAACATTCATACTACAGTTGTAGAAAATAACTGCTCTCGCATAATGTTGTGGCAGGCACGTAACCCATAAGATCTGCGTTTGTACTGTTGCAGACGAATGCATACGCCCAACATGTACGCCCATGTAGGCATCCTATGAAAAAGCATGATTCCTCATCATCAGCAGAACCCCTGCAATTTAGTTCGCCACCACGATATTCTTTTGCGTTTGCACAGGGGCGTTTCTGAAGTGAAAAAATACACACATCTGAAGGATGCATAATTGCATTCATCTACTCCAAAAGCACATACCACATAGAATCACATATCAAATTGATTGTAACGCATTGCAAATTTAGAAACTACATGTAGAGTCCATCCATACAGTGTACACCTAAAGTACAATTGTGAGCACATACACACACAGAGACAAAAAAGTCTGTTTACCTCCAACCGTTTGGAGAAGTTATGATATATTTTGCATCCAGTTCAAAAGGGCCTAACTCCCACATGAAGGCTATATAAAATCACTGAATTGAGACAAGTTTTTCCCAGATCAGCCCGATGTATATAGCTTATATAGCTGTGCAGTTTTTTAGAGTATATATAAAACGACAAAGCTTGCTAAAATGTGTGCGCCAAAATACAGTACAGCCCGCACATATGTTCCCCCCCCCCCAAAGCTAGCATTATTAGAGCATGCTCAAACGTGCTGGCATAAAATGGGGCATTCGACAAAAAAAAAATTAAAAAAAAAAAAACAAAAAACCATCGCCAAATGCTTAACAACAAAATATGTCAGAAGCATCTGGCGACTCGCCATTGGCACAATGCTTTCGGTGACACACATAATGTGTTTGGCCAATGTTTGGTCACAAAGTTCGGAGAGTTCATGGTGCCATTGGCGATGAGCATTGTGTATTTAGCTATAAACATACTGCGACTAGGCATTCGCCATATGCGTTTTGTCCGTGAAATTCCAGTGGCATTGGTTTTCACTTTCTCGCAATTTGGCTGTACTAGCATTTGCACACGAGCTAGCATGGGTTTTTTGGCATGCGAGATTTTAAAATGCCGGCATGAAGGGAACTTACGTATTAGCTGTACTGTAGCTATCGGGGGGGGGGGGGGGGCAAACTTGGCAAATAAAAAATTATACATGTGCGACGGGATTAAGTTTATTGTATATTGTTATGTAGTTTAATTGTATGTTGGTATGTAATTTGTATGGTTTATTTGGTTTCTGTAGCAACACACAGACTATGGATTCATTCTTGTGTGAGTGAAAAGTTGTGAAATGCTTATTTGTGTGTGTTGAAACTTTCCTCGAGTCTCGTATGTTTTCGGTGAAGATCGTAAGGTCTACCTTTTGTCTTGGCATTCTCCACCATTCAGGTGCGTCTATTCGCACTTTGGATTTGCCATTCTGGGCATTTTGAACGCTACTGTTCGGACGTATGGGACACATGACGGAGACAAAGACGGAAAGAAGTTCATTTATATATTTTGTGCTGAAACCAGATGCGATTATCTGATATTTATGTTTCAACATGCATGCATGTTTTAAGAATTTGGTGGATATTTGCAGGTTTTGACAGATAATTGTTATTCGGAAAATTAGCTGAAGACATGTCTCACCACGTGCGTAATCTTTAAAGGCAAGTTTATTCAGAATCATACTTTACTTGCAAAGTTCCATGAGTTCTAAGTTTAGGAAATGAATTAGGAGACTTATTTATAAGATTTTTTATGGTTCTCTGAGGGCAATTTCGCAGGACTCAAATTTGTTTTTTGTTTAAAGTGAAAATTTTGCTGTGCATCCTTTATGCGGCATTTAGAACATATTCTTTATTAAAGCATTATTTCTTGTTGCTGTGTGATGCACTCAATTTCTTGTGAGTTGCGTCCACGTACAGTTCGTCACGCCGAACTGGTTACAAAGTTGCGTGGAAATTAAAGCACCAGCAAGTTGTATGGCAAGCGTCTGAGGAGATCAATCGGATACGAAAGATCCATAATGATGTCCGTGTAATAAAGACCCGTCAGATCCGAACTTATCATATCTAGCTGGAGTTATTTATATTCATCATACGGTAAAAATAGCCTGGGTATATTTGGATCCCCAGTGAGATCTTGAATTTGGCGAGGATTCAGGAGTAGTAGTTGAGAAGGCAAAGGTCAGTCTGAGCCGTCGGTACTGTGCAGAGATGGTACGTGGCAATGATATCGTGGTGCTGCCGCCTGGTGTACAGGTACAGAGAAATGTTTTTGTGATGCCGTGCACTGTGTGGGCAGGATTCGACGTTGTGAGTGATAGTTCTGTTCGTTGCGTGTCCTCGTGTGCTTTCATCTCTGAATCCTAGGAGATAATGTATATGGGACGGCATTTCACAGTCCAGGGGAGGATGTGACGGAATCAATTCTTATTGGTTTAAACAAATTTGTATTTCTGTAAGGATACAATTGGGAAACAGGGCAAAGCCCTATATAAATCCCTCTTGCACATGAAAAAAATTAAGGAAGAGGTGTTACGTATCACAGGTTCAGAGACAATTCACCATAAGAAAGAACGCCACAAGACGGGGACAGGTAGAGTGGCGGCGCCACGCGAGCATAAGTTGAACGACACAAGACGTCACAGATAGATGGTAGAGAGATGAGGTCCGCCTTCGCTTAACTTTGTACACAGATGATACATTTCTGGTTCAAGATTTTGACCATAGTATGAACTACTTAACAGCTCCCAGTCTGCCTGTTGTTTGGATAAAGTTATGGACTGCGTCAAAACTAATTTAATTTTGCTTGGAGGTACATGTTTTGGACCCATATAATAAAGTTGAAACCGTAAATGGTGCAAAAGACATAATTTGGTTCTGAAGTGTATCGCTCTGAGTTGTATAAAAAGGACACTCGCAACAATAATGAAAAACATCTTCATTTCCGTTTCCACAGGCACACTGAGGGGAGTTCACAGACCCTTTTTGAACAGATCTGAGTTAAGCTTGCTGCATCCCATATGTAACCAATCAATTTTTATTGTATTTGTTATGTAGTTTAATTGTATGTAGATACGAATTTATATGATTTATTTGATTTCTGTAGCAACACACAGACTATGGATTCACTCTTGTGTGAGTGAAAAGTTGTGAATGCTGATTTGTGTGTGTTGAAATTTCCCTCGAGTCTCGTAAATTTTCGGTGAAGATCGTAATGAGAAGAAAGATATTTCCCAAAAAAGACACGTAAAACCTGTGACAAAAAATACCTTGTACGAATAATTAAAAAAATTCCAACACTGCAACAAAGCTTGCTGAGGTAAGAAAATTTCCACCCCTAATTATGAAATTGCGCAAAAAATGTGTAACTATTGCCTCCAAGCTCCCTTTGATCCTTCATCAAAATATAATTTCTGTGGGACCCAATGTGCCACCTGCTGGGACAAGGATAGAAAAAACACCACCTTGTGAAAGTAGTTGTAGCTAAAAATATTTTCCAAGACGATGACACTTCAACGATTTTGTGAATGGTAATTTCAAGAGTAGCATAAAGATGCCAAGGCCATAGCTTACAATTTGAAAAAAAAGTTATGATGGCATGTGCATTACGAAATATTCAATTAACCAGTCAATGACACCTGATTGAGTGTTCTTGGCACCAAACTCATGTACCTGAATATTCAGAAATCATTAAATATAACACGACTGGATTCCTACATTCACCTTACAGTCAAATTGAGTTCTCTTACTGAAGCTTTAGTGTTGACAAAATTAAAGGAAGAATGGTTTCCCATTTTGGTTGTTTTTTGGTTTTTTTTTATATGAGACAACCAAAATTATGTAGGCCCAATACTCGATCCCAAGTATTGTGGAGTGGATTACATTGGCCAGGAAGAATGAACAGATTTTTTAAAGTGGAACGCCAGTCAACAAAGTACCATCTATGATTTCAGAGCTGAAATGGAAGCATACTGTCGCCCTGATGTGTGCGTTTTGAGGGAAGCATGCATGAAGTACTGAACGTACTGCTCTGTGACCTGTTATATGGGGGGGGGGGGGGAGAAGAAGACCATGGTGTCCAATTGGTCCACAGAAATGGTCAACTTAGTGATTAGTTTATGGGACAGAAGAAAGTGAACAAATGGATTGTACCGTGTTATGGATGATGGTAAAATGATCAACAATTTAAGCCCCTAGGAATATAAATAAAGCAGGGCAACTTTCTAAAGTCCCCATTAGTCATGTGCCCAATGAAGGTCATGCGAAAAAGACCAATAAAGCCAAACGTCCATACAGTGGTTAGAATGGACAGCCAAACGTGATGGTGAATAAATTCTGCATGCCTTAAGGGGCCGTCTGTAAAGCTATTTTGCAGTATGAATTATAAAAAATCTTTTTTTTTTTTTTTTTTTTTTTAAGCAAAATAAAACAGATTTGGCACTAATCTGCAGTACGGCCGAATGTTGAGTTTTCAAAAATGTCAATTTTTATGAAAATTTTGAGCTAAAGAAATCATGGTTTTTGGCCAAACAGCCCCATGGTTTTGTATTTACAACATAATGTAAATGAGCTGTCAGTCAGAATTGGATCTCCTAAGCCATTGGAAGTGATCAAGCTGCTCATAGGTTTGTCCAGTTGGCTAGGGAGAGAACAACGGGTACTCCTCATCTATTATTTTAGTGACTGAAACCAGCTATTAGGAAATCGCAACTTCTGGAAAACTTCAAAGATTCCTTTTTAAACATACATTTACAACAGATAATTTCATGGCAACACATAAAAAATATAGTATTACAAGAGTACTCCTCACAAGACAATTATCAATCAGTGAGAGAAAGTACACTTTCTGTCCAAACCTTGTACTGGAGACTGTTCTGCTCTTCCTTCAGTCAAGAACACTTTGCCCACATACCAACACTCTCACTGATCCCAGTTGGCTGTCTGTTGACAAACACAGTAGGTATGGCATTCTTTGTCAGAAGTTTCTGCTCTCCTAGTCCCATACAACATACAATTGTCCTCTTTTAAATCATCCTTAATGAAATGATCCCCACAAACAACTTTTCTGTTTAAGTATAACTTATTAACTGTGTGTTCTGGGCGAATATTGTGTAGCCATTTCATGGCCAGCTACCATTCTCTTGCTTTTTTCCCAGCATTCGGAATATGCAGATACTGCTTTCTTTTGGCTTTAGCATCAACCTCACCAACTTTGCTAATGCAGTCAAATGTCTCACTCACTCACTTTTTTCTGAGTGCTTCTTGTCTTTCAGCGGATATACGCGTATCTCTGATACTTTTTTACTCTTAACCACGACCTCTGAGTCAATAGCGGGTTGTTATTGTTTTGACACTTCCAGCAGCCAAGCTTAGCAAAATGTAGTGGATAGCCTACGTCACTTCCATGCAATCTCTTGCATTGCAAAACAGAATCAAGTTGAGTGGAGTATCCTTGTCCCTTAGGAGAAATACCAACGTTTGATAACCCCACTACATACAAATTCAACGTCAAATATAACTTCGAGTATGGTACAACAAAACGAAGCAGAAGTTGATCATGTGTAAGTGGAGATATGGTGATTGAGCCTGTACCTAAAATATACAGAGCAGATTTTGTGCACTATTATCTAATGTTATTAATAATGATCGACTGACATGGTACAAGCAAGGCATAATTAGCTATAGAAAGCAGACCATCTGTGGCTCTCACATTAGAGACCTGGTAAAAGATTCACAAAAAAAGTACAAGCACTTAAATCCTGTGGATATCATATACATCACACTGATTTGAAAGTCATGAACATTCCTAAAGGACTAATTGGTTATCAGGAAAGAATCGAAACAGAGAACATACTCCCTTGGATGAAAGAAGCTCCTGCCAAAAATAAAAAGAAGCCTCCTGGGATGAGGGGCTTTCCAAGAAGGAAGCAAAAGGCCTCAATGAAATCGCTGAAATTTTGATGCATTGAAATGAAAATAAATGGCA
Source organism: Hermodice carunculata (assembly GCA_964020975.1). Lineage (NCBI taxonomy): Eukaryota > Metazoa > Annelida > Polychaeta > Eunicida > Amphinomidae > Hermodice > Hermodice carunculata. The sequence goes on from OZ026617.1 coordinate 75,470,575, forward strand.
ATGAAAATGAAAAGTGATTGTTTTAATTACACGATCATAACAAACTAAACATCAATTTTCAACTTTTATTTCTCCTCATCAGCATCATAAAAGAATGGGGTTGAATCTTCATCCTAGACTACTTGTGACACATTAGTTATATCTATGATGTACTTCATTTAAAGGGGACCTTTATCATCATTTTACCTTATTTTCCAGAAACACAACTACTTTCTTCATTTTTTACGAGTCTCCACATTACACTATGAATAAATTGTTCATTGAACCTCACCTGAGAGTCAAACACATTGATGATTCCCTTTAAATTGCATCGTCAACATATTGCGTAAACAAGACAGTAGGGCCCACAAGGTCAAGGTCAAAGGTCTTTTTTCCTTTATTATTTGAAATAAAGCCTGAACCATTACATCTTAAGCTCTGTTTAAACCAAGGTCGTCCCAATGGTTTCTCAGTGAAGTCAAAATATTCAAAAGGTTTCTTGAGTGGAAAGTAAAATGCTGCCCAATGCTGTCCTTTATGCCCTCTAGGCTGTGTGTTTACAATTTAGTTTTCAGCTCCAGGTCACACGTCCAGGTATACAATCAGTGGGAAAGACTCCTCCCAAATTGTCACATGTTGACTTGCATCTTAGGAAGATTGATTGCAGTTGTTTTGTATTCACTGTTTTGTAATATGGCAAGACTTGTCAATCTGTATGGTAGCTATAAACTTGTCACCAATTCAGGGAAAGCAATTATAAACTTCAATTCCAAGTGACTTTTACCTTCTTCACAGCCTCCACCCTTATTGGGACGATGGGTCCTTGACGTTTTTCTGCTTTCTGACTTGTTTCCTGACTCTTTTCTGTCTTCTAATTATGGGCTTTCTACTGGGATATTTGGTCTTTTCAATGCTGACAGCGGTTTCCTCCTGTGGTTCAGCCAGGTCTAAGGACACTACTATTTGTTCAGGAGCGGTCACAATATGTTATCCACATATACCTCAGTAAGAGCACACACTCAAGTGCCTTTGAAATCAAGGATACCTGGTAACTGCAAATACCTCAGTGACAACACACACCCAAGTTTCTTTTAAGTTAATGATACCTGGTAACTTTATAATATATCCAGCAGAATTGTTTTCTTTCAGTTTTTGCTTGACACCAAAAAAATAATTGATCGTTGGCATGTACTTTTGGAAAATGCAGCAGTCTACTGACTAACGATTCTATTTCTGCATTTTGCAAGTTGGTTGCTAGAATTCAGCTATTGTATTTCTTGGGGCAATGTGACCATTTCACAAAGGCGTCTCTCTGCCCATTTCTGGTACGCCTTCTCAACACTTTGGCCACTTAAAATTGTGTGACCTAGCTTACGTCAATAGCTTGTAGTTCTTGATGGCAGAACCTACCATTGATGTCTTAGCAATTCCAATTTTGGTTCTGCAATTTTGTGTTTTGTATGCAGGAGGTACTGATCCAATCTCACTTCTACTTCATTAGCCTCATTCACATCTCTGGGTGGTCTTCCAAGGCTACTGTGTTTAGTATGTTATAAGCTTTTACTAGATCTTCCAAAACATCCACATACTTCTGAGTGTGCTTGTACATCGGGTATCTAAAGATTTTACTTTTGTATGGTTTTCAAAGCACGTTCTGCACAATTGACTTTGCTAATGTTATTTGTCAATATCAGATCAATGTCGTATCGTTTAAGGAGAGGCATGACATAGTGGTTGGAGAACTGTACCTCTTTTAACTCTCAGAGTATGGTCAGGTTACTTACCACCCTTAAAAATCTTTGCCAGAGCCTTCGCCACTTCTAGTCCTTTCTTAGATATCAATGGATGTCCCCAGACATACCTACTAAATATGTCAATGGAAAATTGTATAAATCTAATGCCATTTCATTTTGATAAACTTTACAGGTCTCCATGGTCTGAATTCCATTGGGAATGTTTTTCATCCACCACTACTGTGCTCTGTGGTCTGGGTTTTCGGAACATCTATTAAGAGTAAAGGTCTCTTGCCTTTTTAACAAATTTTTAATGTACTTTAGTCTTATTGGATATCAACCTTCGCTTCTCACCATGTCATATAGTTTTTGTGGACTCGCAACATTTGTTGGCCTTTTTGCACTGTGGAACATTTTAGCTAGATGGTTATCCTTCCTTGTATTGACTGGTCTAGCAACGGCTCATGCAATTCGCTCTTAAAGCTTTTATTATTTTTATAGTAGCATACAAAATATTGACTTTACTTGGAAAAAATCAGGGTGGTTCCAGATTAAAGAGGCATGGAGGGATATTATGTTCTTTTTGAGATATATTTTTGATGCCCACCATGGTCATACTACCATTGCAAAACACGTAAAATTAACACCATCTCTCTTAGATCTTAACTCCATTGAACAATTCTGGTTCATACTGAGCTTCTAAATCCTTTGCTAACTGGATCAATTTGAGAGGATGACTGAAGGTATACCCTGATGATATGGGCAGCACTTGGATGATTGAAAGGTGTACTGGATAGTCAGCCTTTTCGGACCAATCAACGGCAGTATCTTAATCTCCTCTTGGCTTCTACAATAGCGGAAGCCAATCCATTGCACATCATTTATCGATGCCTGGAGAACGCACAGCAACCTCTGATCTTTTTATCTCTCCAGATGAGACAATTGTGTTTTTGAGGATTGTACTCTATATCTGGGGAGATAGAAACTGAATGCTTTGAGTCAAACTCACACTGGAGTTGAGTCACCCACACCAAACTTGTCAACTGAAACATGTTGCACCTTTGCTGTCACACCTACAAATGGACTGGAATTCACTCCCACACATTCTTATATACTGACACTGAAGGTAATTAGACCAGAAGTGATACAATGTACTGAATTTACACAAAACGGGTAGGGCATCAGTTTAACCTCATATTTTTGGACACATTCATTAACAACCCTTGGTGGTATACTAACAATGGCAGCGAGGTTTCATCGCCATCCCTTTGTCTTCCACATACATATACCAGCATCTAGGTATAATCTCGCAGTGTGACCTGCAATGGAACGATCATATTGAATTCATTTTCACTAGAACATCAAAATTACTTAACATAATGAAAACCGTACAGTATGGTAGCAAAGTGTGGGATGCTGCCCACAAGCAGATTCGCAAAATATTTAGAGAGCGTTGAATTGGCAGCTGCCCGTGGTGCTATGTGTGTATGTGGTGCTATACAAACCACCCCAAATGAAAAGACATATGCAGAAACAGGGCTTTAAACTTTCGCTCAATTGAGATAAACTATATCAAAATGTACAGAATTGTTCATCAGCAAGTTCCACAGTATCTGAGTGGCATTATCCCCTTTGATCAAAATCAAAATGTATTTATCCCAGTTTAGAGCCAGAACAAATTTGTGTGAGAACTCTTTCTTCCCCAGCGCAATCAGACTACGGAACCAGCTGCTACTTGATGTCAGGTATTCAAGCTCTCTTGAATTTCGAGAAGAAAGCTCCTGGCTCAGTAAGGCAGACAAAGTTATATTATGTAGGCAAACGGTTTCCTGTTATCATCGATGCACGACGGAGAATGGGCCACAGTCAGCTGAATGATAACTTATTCGTATTGGTATACTGAACATAAAGATATGGAGTTGTGGACTAGGAGCTAAATATGTCTTGGTGCTTTTGAAAATTTGCACTCTTTATACTATCCAAAGGAATAATCTGCACACTTTAATTATCAACTTCCCTTCCTTTACTTTCATAAACTGTTTTATTTGGTTCTCCAAAAGTACATTCAAATTTTATAAATCGATCTTTTAGGCTGTTCAAGATTTCTTAACTCAAACCAAATATTAGACCACAGTTCAATGAAGCGATACGTGTTTACAATATTGTTTCCTGGTGTTACCATATTTTGAATTGATCATCATAGTCGCCCCCGCTATCTTTCTTATTTAATTGTGGCGTCTTCCTCCACTCTGTTGACTTGTTGCAGGGTCCCACGTACATATGTGGCTTGTCACATGAGCCATGGGGATGGGCTTTGTCACGTTTTGTCTGTCCTGTCTGTTGTCCGTTCACCACCGGAGGGGATGAATAAGGGCCTCACCCTCCTTCCCAATTGTTCTCTATAAAAGGCCAGGTTTAATGTTCTCTGATATGTGATTGTATTTGTTTGTTTGTTTGTTTGTTTTTTGTTATTCTCATGGGATAAAATGCTTTAAAAAACCAATCATGGCAGCAAAAAAATTATCATCCTATTTTGATATATTTTAATTGATGGATTTATCAGCATCTCGTTCAGGATATAAAATGGTAACAGAGATACAGCCAGTCTCACAATGGCCAAAGAAGTTTTTTGATAATCATAATGCTTAATACCTCATCATAGTTCATCATCCCATTCATATGTTAATATGGAATCTTATTATCTATTGATAAATATATTCATCATTTTTAAAACTAATTCATGGATTTACTCATATGCTTTTATAAAACCATGATTTTCCTATTCATAAAACTTATTATTCATAATTCTATTTATGTGCTTCTTTGACATCGAAGGATGCACGTAATACTTTTGGCCATTTAAGCTTTCGTGTCTTGGTTGATTGAGCAGCTTTTTCTTTGTTTTCCACATGTACATTATCAACATAAGTGCGAGCAGCAAAACATTTTTGTCCATTTTCATGGACTTGAAGTAACATCATCTGTATAAGCCATAGTTTTGATCTGAATTTTCATAATTATTACCCGTTGTTGTGATTATATAATTGATTCGCGAAATCGGTACAAAATGCATTCTCGCCAATTTGAAAACAGCTAAAGCTGCTAGCCATTCGATACTACTTTAGCAAATGATGCATACTTCTGATAGAAATACCATTCAGCGTGCCATGCACATAAAATGAGAACCGGCAAGGTAGAGAAAATAGGAAATCAATTCTCGTTATTCTTAATGTTCTCATTTTAATTTGGCACAACACCACGAAGCAACTACTTGCATAATTTACAAACCAATGGCAAATGTCCAAATTACCTGTTGAATGGATGTGCTTGTCAAACCGTTGTTTATAGTAGTAGTTCAAACAAAAGGACAGTTTGACAATGACGAGTGGAGACCTTAAGAACAATTCTGTGCAGTCATCAATTATTCATCTGTAATATGTGAAGGGAGGGAGACAGTATGTAAAATGAGCTATGGAGTGATTTGAGGTGGCGACTGGTTCCCTGGGATACACCAGGCAGGTACAATGAGAGGTATCCAGTAGACTAAGATACTTAATTACCTGAGATAAAAATGTTTTAAATTCACGGAGTTCCGATTTTGGAAATTAATAGTTTGGAAAGCTATATTGTAAGAAGACTCCACTTAATTAGTAAAATTGGCTAGGTACATGTAAAGACCTGTGGCGTATACTTGTAGACCCATGTGTTCATGAAACTGGAGTGTGAACTTAGTCTAAATTTGGGTACATAATTCCAAATTTAATACAACACTTTTGCCAGCATAAATGGACTTTGTAACACAACAATGATTTTTAAGAATATTTTTTAAAAGTAATATATAAAGGTTTACAATTTACAAGTCCGGATAAAATCAGTGGCAAACACTAAAACATGAGATGAAATAATAGAACTTTCAGATGTGACGCTGATGTTGCAGGTTTAAAGGATGACACGCGAAATGCAAACTAAGTTTTACAGCCGCAGGGAATATCGTTTTTTATGTCAACTAACAAGTCATCAATTCAGTAATGTCATAAAGTGCTCGATCTGCGTGCCTTTCACCGTCCGTCAAGATATCTTTTGTTTATCTTTGAAAATTATCCACCTACATATATATTTAATTTACGTAAAAAATAAAAACAGGTTGTGCGAAGCGTTGAATCTTGCACACAACCTGATTTTAAATTTAAAAAAATGTGTATTGGAATCGATATTGAATTTACACTCTATCGTTAATTATTTGGAGATACACAGAACATTGAAACTGACTAGGGAAAGTACAGCTAGGCTCCTTTGGGGTTCAGGTGGTAGACAGATGTCTGTTCATTATTTCCAATTAAGAATCATTATATACATATATATATATATATATATATATATATATGTATATATATATATATATATATATATATATATATATATATATATATATATATATATATATATATATATATATATATATGAATGACAAGAATAGTATCACATGGTTTTTCTTGCTTCCTCTCTCTCTCTCTCTCTCTCTCTCTCTCTGTTTTTTCCTCTTGCTGGGAATTATCCATTGTCTAATCCATACCAGTCAGCTTTCTAGTCCATTTCAAAGTTGGATCCTCTTGGGAAAATACACGCACTGTCCTGTTCAGACCTGCTTTAGTTGGGTATTCTGCAATACTTTGTCATGATGCTCATTGTGGTTACACCTTTACTGCTTTGTTTTCCTCTCAGCTGTAGCCAGAGAAACCTTCTCAGTTAAAGGACCACTTGTCCCTTAAAGCTATGCTTTGGAAAATCAAATTTCTCAGTTGAGATCATGCTTTATATACATCCATGGATCCTTTTTTTATGGTGCAGGACATTACTAATTTCATGAAACATTTGGGAAAGATCAATGTAAAATGTTTCGAATCTGGCTAGAAATCGGCACTGCTGTACAAATGTGCCTGAGTACTGTGTCGGCATTTGAATGTTACGCTACTACTTTCTTGATCTTTAAACTATATATATATATATATATAATTTTTAAGGATGTGTGTCATCCTATATGTTCTGTTGACCAGGACCCTGAGATCAGTAATACAAGCTTACAAGCTGCAAAATCTACAGCAGACAGAAACATTTGTTCTTCAAACAGCCCAGAGACAAAGACAGGGTGCACAATAGCTGTGACCCTCTATTCATCCAGTAATTTAAGGGTAAATAAACCCTTACTGTTTATGTGTAAAAAGAGCCAAATTAAACATTGACTATTCATAAAATGTCTGACAAAGTATACATTTTGAGAGGCAAACTGACTTGGGAATCTTTTTTCAGCTAGTGTCATTTCTGTCACTTGACTTGTGTTTATACAGCAATTCAACAAAATAGGAATACAATTTTCAGAATTGTCCACAGAAAAGTGGACGTAACTTTTTATTTTTCCTTTTAATATTAAAATTCCTGTGGAAATATAATCTATGTATTGTTGCTCAAATGAGCGGGTCTCATTTTTTCCCAAATGTTGCATTATTGGGTCGATATGGCGGTTTGAAGTTTAAAGGAAGACATTCCATTCTTTCAAAAAAGGGGTCAGACTTTGGGCCAAGATTGTGACAAATCTAAACCGTAAAAAGAAAATGAGACCCGCTTTTAAAGTTTACCTGCATACGATCAGTTTGGCGCCAACCAGACTTGTTATGACCAAAACTGTCAAAGTTGAATCCAAAAGAAGTTCAGAGTACTACTTCCACAAAAGTCTCAACAACATGCCATTGGTGAACACATGGATGCTGGGTACAAAAAAGCGGCAAATCTGGCTCTTTTCATGCGTTATAGTATAAAAACTTTGCTATTTTCATAGGATAAGGACGCAGATAGTTCTTCTGAAGTTTTCTGTTACGATTGCAAGACCGACACAAGGATATCCACTGACTGTATAGCTACATTTGGTACCGATGAAGGCAACGTCTTGACTCTTGTGTCCAACCTCCATTTGCACAGCCACCGGCAGCGTTTTTTTTTCAAAATATATTAATTTGTTTTGCCTACAATGAAACTAATTGCTAATTGAAAATAACTTGTATTTTTTCATAGGATTAGGACTCAGTTAGTCCTCAAGTTTTCTCTTACGATTGCAAGACATACGGAAAGAAATTCACTGTATAGCTGTATTTCGTACAGATGAAAGCAACGTCCTTACCCGCCTTTCATTTTCGTACCCACCAGAAGCGTTGCTTTTCCAAACATATTAGTTTGGCTTTAAATAAATGTAACCGCTGATTGTAAATAACTCATTTTCTACTGTATAACTTTGCTTCCTTTGGATGAATAATTCACCGTCTGGCATATATTCTGAGCTTGCCCATAATGGTTTTTCACTTGTACAGGATACTCGTTGCGGTAGATCTAATGTTACATCATCAGGAAAAAGGCAGAACCAGTAAACCATGGCTGCACGCCCACTACACTACGCGCCCACCTATTAATATTTTCTTGCCCACACTGAAATGCAGAATAATTGCATACCCACTTTTTGCGTCGCGCTATTTGGGCGCAAATTGTTGCACTACAGGCGCAACCTGTTTTTTTTTTCTTTTCTTTTTTTCTTTTTAGTTGTCACATGTGACAAAGTGCTAAAATGTTTCGACAATTTGCCCGCAATCACAGGACACTTATAAGGGAACATTACTATAGCTGCTTTGCGGTCACGTGCATGCCTGCTCGTAAATAATTCATATCAGCAACAAGCCGATATGCTTTGCAAGTCTCACTGGACGCCCTCCGTCTGACGCCTTCGCACTCGGTCAAAATACAATCAATCCTTCCTTACACAGTATCTCAATTACCCTGTGGCCTTATTACATCACAGCGTGTTCACAGCAGTGCATCTTGGGGGATCGCCAGAGACAAACTCAACCAGCAGTTCAAAGTCACAGCAGAGTATTACGTTAGATGCAGTGTTGATTCTTGCCGGTGTGATACATGTATGTTCAAATTCCGATCAGAGAAAGTTAGTAAAAGCCGAACGGTAACTGTTGCGTGCAGCAGTGCACAAGTTCTATGAGGAAAACGCCTGGCCTCAGCTTTTATCAGTTGCCATCAGACAAATCAGAGAGGAAAACCTGGATCAAACTGATCAGAAACGAAAACCTCAAGGTTAAATCGAAGTGAACCAGTGTGTGTTCTTTACACTTTAGAAGGGTCAGAAAACGCACATGAACAGGACCCCACGCATATTTCCATAGATCAAGGGGGACCTGGAACGCTTTTTTTCATCTAATATTACGAGAACATCAGTCATACTGCAACCACGGCCGTGTTATATTATATGCGCAACTTTGACCTTGTCCCCGGCGATCCCCCAAGATGCATTGCGGTAAACACGCCATGAGTATTTTTTTTTTCAAGATGATTAACAGCTTCTGAGGAGGGGTGCGTTATAACCTCTGACTTGTCTGTATGATAAAATTACATAGTGTAGACCTCCCGGCGGTCATGATCTGAAGTCAACGTCATCTGGTTATAAACACGTTCTAAACAAATTACTAGGTTTAGGGGTCTTATAGCAGTATAAGGCTACAACGTTAGTGGCGGTTTCACTCAAGGAATATTTTGCAACGAAGTCCAATTTTAAATAAAATACGGCAGATTGTCCAGTGAGATTTGAGTAAGTCTATTCAAGATGCCATTGGAGATTTATTTCCAGTGGATTGAAACTTTGGTCTAGTCTTTGCATAGAGTTGCACCTGTATGCTACTTAACGTTAAGACATAGGTATATCACAGACGACTTGAACCGCTTCCTTATCCGCAATGCATTTATTTCTCGTTACAGCTCGGTATTTGGCTGTTGTCATGTCAATGACTGTGATGTCCCTTGTATGGTCAGTGCTAGTCATCAGTTTGAAGTATCTGGCACAATACTCGAGCCTGCCATCAGCGACATCATGGATTATGCGCCGAATGGCAATGGAAAACCAAAATTTCAAAATATGACCTACCAGAGTAAACCAAAGCGTCATCATGGAACATAAAGATGAAAGTGACACATGTGCGAAACAGGATAAAACCGATGCTGTCAAAAGTAGTGAAGATGACTTTTT